>CM022393.1:4423736-4607628 GCA_011833715.1 Carcinoscorpius rotundicauda
ATACGGGGAGTGGTAAAAAATCTCACAGGTTGATTTATTTTAAAAAAATAAAATTAAGGGTGATATGGTTAAGGTGTTTGTAAAGGGAACGGATGGAGTTGATGCACAATATTTCTTTATAGTTTAGAGAGACAACAGTACGACTAGCTCAGTTGGTTCCACCTACTAGTTTTGTACATTTTGACAACTAGTTAAGTAGGTTCCAGCTACTAGTTTTGTACATTTTGACAACTAGTTAAGTAGGTTCCAGCTAATAGTTTTGTACATTTTGACAACTAGTTAAGTAGATTCCAGCTTCTGATTTTTTTTATATTTTAACAACTATTTCAGTTGATTCAAGCTTCTAGTTTTGTACATTTTAACAACTAGTTAAGTAGGTTCCAGCTACTAGTTTTCTACATTTTGACAACTAGTTAAGTAGGTTCCAGCTACTAGTTTTCTACATTTTGACAACTAGTTAAGTAGGTTCCAGCTAATAGTTTTGTACATTTTGACAACTAGTTAAGTAGATTCCAGCTTCTGATTTTTTTTTATATTTTAACAACTATTTCAGTTGATTCAAGCTTCTAGTTTTGTATATTTTAACAACTAGTTAAGTAGGTTCCAGCTACTAGTTTTCTACATTTTGACAACTAGTTAAGTAGGTTCCAGCTACTAGTTTTCTACATTTTGACAACTAGTTAAGTAGGTTCAAGCTACTAGTTTTGTACATTTTAATTATTAGTTAAGTAGGTTCCAGCTACTAGTTTTGTACATTTTAACTGCTAGTTAAGTAGGTTCCAACTACTAGTTTTGTACATTTTAACTGCTAGTTAAGTAGGTTCCAGCTACTAGTTTTGTACATTTTAACTATTAGTTCAGTAAACTTCAGGTAATAATTTTGTACCTTTTAAATATTAGTTCGGTAGATTTCAGGTAATAGTTTTGTACATTTTAACTACTTGTTCAACTGGTTCCATCAACTGCTTTGGTACATTTTAAATAGTATTTTATTATCGTATTATATATATTTACTAAAATACAACTTGCACGTACTTCTTTCATTTGCAAAGCTACACAATAGCCAGCATGCGCTGTGCTCACTGTAGGGGTTCTTTCAATTGATCAATAATAAGTCAGATTAACTATGCATGAGTAAGCTTAATCAGTAGAAATATAGTTGTACAACATTGAAAATGTTTTCGTTTCGTTATTTAAATACGTGTTTAAATCTGTTTTTATCGTGAGTAATAGAATACTTTGTGGACACACACTGGTCATGGTATAAACACGTATTTCGAAACTGTTGATCCCGGATCGAGTCCGTGTAAAACCATAAAATGTTCTCTGCACTTTAAACTTTGGGCGCAACATAAAAAAATCTCGTCAATCATTATATTATGGGTGTAAGTGACAGAGTACCTCTCCTCTGGTCATAATTTCAAAATTAAGGACAGAAAGAGATAGAATTGTCGTGAATAAAAATACATTATTAATTGATGGTAATGATGTAGCAAACAGTATATCCAGTTCTTTATTTTATCTTTTTATTATCTTTAGAGGGATGAACATGGCTTAGTTTTTAACATATCTGGGGGATGGACGTAGCTCGATGCTTTGTGTGTTTGGGAGTTGGACATGGGTCAGTGGTTAACATGTTTGGGGGTTGGATATATCTTTATGATTAGCGTGTCGGAGGATTGGGCATGGCTCAGTGGTTAGCGTGTCTGGAGGGAGGACATAGCTCAGTAGTTAGCGTGTCTGGAGGGAGGACATAGCTCAGTGGTTAGCGTGTCTGGAGGGAGGACATAGCTCAGTGGTTAGCGTGTCTGGAAGGAGGACATAGCTCAGTAGTTAGCGTGTCTGGAGGGAGGACATAGCTCAGGTTAGCGTGTCTGGAGGGAGGACATAGCTCAGTGGTTAGCGTGTCTGGAGGGCGGACATAGCTCAGTGGTTAGCGTGTCTGGAGGGCGGATATAGCTCAGTGGTTAGTGTGTCTGGAGGGAGGACATAGCTCAGTGGTTAGCGTGTCTGGAAGGAGGACATAGCTCAGTAGTTAGCGTGTCTGGAGGGAGGACATAGCTCAGTGGTTAGCGTGTCTGGAGGGCGGACATAGCTCAGTGGTTAGTGTGTCTGGAGGGAGGACATAGCTCAGTGGTTAGTGTGTCTGGAGGGAGGACATAGCTCAGTGGTTACTGTGTTTGGAGGGCGGACATAGCTCAGTGGTTAGTGTGTTTGGAGAGAGGACATAGCTCAGTGGTTAGTGTGTCTGGAAGGAGGACATAGCTCAGTGGTTACTGTGTTTGGGGTTTGTTTGAACATGGCTGGCGTGTCTGGGGGTTATCGAAGGTTCTGGAACTCAAAAGAATCCGCACTTTCAGCTGTGAGCACTTTATAAAACTAACAGCCAATCCTGTTGTTCAGATTGACAAATCACTTGTAGTGACACCTGCTGCCGAGTCACTGGCCAATTATTCATAATTTTAAGAGCGTCTATACCTGAATTCTTGAGGTCACTGACTTGACCGCCAAGGCTAAAAGTTCCAGTTATTTTTCTATGTTCAATCAGTCTCTTTGTAATAAATTGTACTCATTGTTCATCCATCTGCCAACCTCACATTATATTCGTTTCTTACCTTCCTAAATTCGTTTACCACGAGGATATACTCTCCTTATTTGATTTTGAAATTGACCATCAACAATCGTACTGTAATTGTTCCCATATACCCCAAGTACTTTAATAAAGTCCCTCGCTGTTGCAGCGGTAAGTCTACGGATGTACGACGCTACAATGAGGGGTTCGATTCGCCTCGGCGGACTCAGCAGATAGCCCGATGTGGCTTTGCTATAAGAAAACAACTAAACTTTTATAAATATTATGAGCCGAAATTTGTGTGAACTCGTTGAGGTGCTAAAGAAATAGATAAATTAACACCCAGTTGTATGATTACGTCAGACACAATTAGTGTTAGATGATGTAAAATGGTAAAATAAATTGATAATAAAAGCAATAAATATTTCACAAAACTAAACCAATATTCCTTGTGGTTATTAAAATAGTGATATTACACAAAGTTTAGTAATAAAGATGATTTACAGTTATTCAAGGTTAATGACATATTTGTTGAGTAATAATATTAAGTTTAAGCTAAAACTCCAAGGGTTATTAAAAGTGACGGTTCGTTTCTTGTGGCCATCAAAGTAAATTGAGTTAAAAATGATAAAATATCGACACCGAAGCAAAAATTATTCACTTTAATAGAGAAGCGGTTTTAAATTGATACGTAAGGTAAAAATGAACAAATTACAGATCTTTAATCTAATATTATTAGCAAACAAGATTGTTGTTGTTTTGAATTAAGCTCAAAGCTACACAATGGGTTATCTGTGCTCTGCCCACCACGTGTATCGAAACCCGGATTTTAGCGTGTAAGTCCGCAGACAAACCGCTGAGCCACTGGGGAGCAGCAAACAAGAAGAATTAAATTAGTGCTAATCAAACAAACAACAATCAGCGAGCATATCGAAGCAAAGGAATATATTGATAAAGTAAATAAAAGTATAGTTAGTGAAATGAATAATTTAAAATATTAAAATAATTAAAAGTGATAATTCTAAATATTGAGTAGTTCTTGAAAGAAGTGCATTACGTTAGGCCTATAAAGTAGAATACGGTTAGAAGCGGTATAGCTATAGGGTTGAGAGAGAAAGATAACCGAACCCCTGATTTTAGCGTTGAAAATCCATAGACTTACCGTTGTACTAGCGGGGTGCTCAAAGGTAAGTAGTACCGCATAATTACGTACTTAGTATTCTAGACAATTTCAAAAAGCTTCATCTGAGAAAACTTCAGGCTACACCATTCTACTATAGAGTGGACAACGATACAGTTAGGCCTACTAAGCAAGGAACGATGATGATCAGAGTGGCTGTAAAAAGAATGGCTTTGATGACCGAACCTGAGATTTAGGAGTAATACATGCGTAAGCCTAATCCTAATAATAATTTATATCTAGTCAATCTCTACGTGCAATCTTCTCATATTAGAGCGAATATTTAATTTGATATATACGTTTCCTGTAAAAGAACATGGAGTATTTGATTTGGTTTGAATTTCGCACGAAGCTACTCGGGCTACCTGCGCGAACATGGCTTATCACGAAACCCCAATATTTGGTGAATATGGTATGAAATTATTGTTAATTTTTTTATACATTTATTATATAACAACAAAAATAATGTAAAACTATATGTTTTTAGAATACATATTACAATATTTGTTCAAATATGATATAAAATCTCAATTTTAACACTGGCTTCCATAAAGACTTGATGGTTTTAGTTGCATATTATCATAAAAAGTGTTGTGCACCTGATATAGCTTGTCAGGTCTTATTCGAGTTAGTCTACAAAATGATCAGACTAGTTTCCCTGCAATAATCGAACGTAAAAATGAAACTCAAAGTAAGACAAACCAATTATACAAGTTAAAGCTGTATTTAGTCAGTATTACCTCAAATTTCAGTTCTGCTTCGTGTCGACGTCATGCTGTCAGTGAGTTTGTACAGATATTCCTGGACGACTGACTGACATCCTTCCTTAAGTACTTCAAAAAGTTCATCTTTAATGTTTTGTCATATTGTAGGACTTGACTGTTGTCGAACAAGCACATTCATAGTCCTAGTGATAGATGTTTCAACAATTGAACTGTTTTAATTGTTCTAAAAGTTACGATTTCAGGCCCGAAAGCTGGCAAAGCGTTAAATAACAAAAAGGCCTAAGATTTGTGATAATAATCACGTTTACTAGATATTTTGTTCCACACATTCATCGTAATTTGTCCAGTTCAGATTCAAAGCCAGAGGCGTGTAAAATAGCATTTCAGATCTATGTTTTGTCTCAGGAGTGACTGCCCAAAAGGCTTTTATTGCAGTACCCGGGGAGTGTGTTGAAAAAAAACATAATGATAAAAGTCGTAAAATTAGTTGAGTAAAATTGTGATGATTTAATTAACAATATACAAGATAAAGACTCGAAACAATGTTACAAACTTTTAACCTTAAGAGTAACTAATATATATATGTGTGTGTGTGTGTGTACATTTTTTATCGACAAGTTGTTTGCAAACAGACTGATTTGGATTAGATATTTGGACGTTGAAGTGAAAAACAAACATGGCGGGGTGAAGAATCGAAATACATGAAAAACACGTAAAACAAAACTACAAAATTGTCTCATTGAAGATACATCATAAGGTTTAAAGATACGTAATAAAGTGTAATGTAAGTAATAATGTGTAAAGATCATAATAAAGTGTTATGGTACGGCACAAGGTGTAAAGATACGTAATAAAGTGTAATGGTACGCCATGAGGTGTAAAGGTACGTATTAAAGTGTAATGGTACGCCATAAGGTGAAAAGATACGTAATAAAGTGTAATGGTACGCTATAAGGTGTAAAGATACGTAATAAAGGGTAATGGTACGCCACAAGGTGTAAAGATACGTAATAAAGTGTAATGGTACGCTATAAGGTGTAAAGATACGTAATAAAGTGTAATGGTACGCCACAAGGTGTAAAGATACGTAATAAAGTGTAATGGTACGTCATAAGGTGTAAAGATACGTAAAAAAGTGTAATGTGCGTAATAAAGTGTAATGGTACGCCATAAGGTGTAAAGATACGTAAAAAAGTGTAATGTGCGTAATAAGATGTAAAGATACGTAACAAACTGTAATGGTACGTAATAAAGTGTGATGGTACGTAGTAAGGTGTAAAGATACGTAATAAACTGTAATGGTACGTAGTAAGGTGTGATGGTACGTAGTAAGGTGTAAAGATACGTAACAAACTGTAATGGTACGTAATAAAGTGTGATGGTTCGTAGTAAGTGTAAAGATACGTTAATAAACTGTAATGGTACGTAGTCAGGTGGTTTTCACATATCCACTTTTGATGGAAGAAGTTACATAATCTCCTGATTTTAATAAATATGTGAAGAACGTAAAGTATGAAATAAGTTCTCTGCTTGAGTTTTTCTCAGTCAAAACGTACGTTAATTAAACACGGCAGTAAATGATTAACCATGCAAGGTATCGCATTCTTGTCTCTCTCGACTACACTATCTATCACGACTCCCAGTGGCCGTTCTGACTGGAAGACTAGGATAGAGAGAAGAGGGAAGGAGAAAGGAAACAAAAAGTATGTGTATCTTGTTCTAATGGCTCTAAACATTCTGACTGGATAGAGAACAAACAACGGGTAGGAGAAGAGGTTTGTTTGTTTGTTTGTTTTGGAATTTCGCCACAAAGCTACTCGAGGGTATCTGTGCTAGCCGTCCCTAATTTTGCAGTGTAAGATAGAGGGAAGGCAGCTAGTCATCACCACCCCACCGCCAACTCTTGGGCTTACTCTTTTACCAAAGAATAGTGGGATGGACTGTCACATTATACACCCCCACGGCTGGAGGGTGAGCATGTTAGCGCGAACCCGCGACCCTCGGATTACGAGTGCACGCCCTAACGCGCTCGGCCATTCCAGGCCCTAGGAGAAGGAACCAAAAGTTATCTTTTTTTTTTTTTTTTTACAATTAAACCTTACAAACAATTCCGGACATCCACTTGAGTCTCGGACGAATAAGAACTCTTGACAACTAAGAAGCTAGACAAACGAAGCGTGTCTCACACTGATGAATCTTTCTGGGTTTTCCTGCCATACTGAGGAGCGAGTGAATGAAGTGTCATACTTTATATTAATTTTTATCAGGCTATATTTTTGCTCCTAGGGTACAGCAAGCTAAATATCCTCTAATTGTTAAGTCGTGATTTTATATCTTTATATCTTTGATAATCTAATTCAATAACTATTTTAAAACTGCTAACTTACTTCCAGATTTGCAAGTATAATTTTTCTTGAAATTTGTTACTTATTTAAGAAAAACTGGGCATATTTAAATAGATTACCCGGTCTCCAGTTATCACTTCAAACAAATACCAGTCTAAAATTGCAGACACAAAGATGCTGTTTTAACTAACGACCATAAGTCACATGTACCGTGTCGTTTAGTTTAATTGTGGGTGTGTTGGCCCGGCATGGCCAAGCGCGTTAAGGCGTGCGTGCGATTCGTAATCTGAAGGTTGCGGGTTCGCATCCGCGTCGCGCCAAACATGTTCGCCCCCCTTCCAGCCGTGAGGGCCGTTATAATGTGACGGTCAATTCCACTATTCGTTGGTAAAGAGTAGCACAAGAGTTGGCGGTGGGTGGTGATAACTAGCTGCCTTCCCTCTAATCTTACACTACCTAAATCTTACACGGCTAGCACAGATAGCCCTCGAGTAGCTTTGTGCGAAATTTTTAAAACAAACAATTAAATGTGGTGTGTCCGGGCATACAACTAAAGGAAAATTTAGCTATGGGTGTCAGTAGCAAACAATTACAGGACACATTTAACTTTACTGTATCAGTTGTAAATAACCAAGACATATCTCAACGTACTGTATCAGTGGTAAACAGCTACAGGAACACATGTAACAATATTGAATCAGTGGTAAACAGCTACAGGACACATGTGACAATATTGAATCAGTGGTAAACAGCTACAGGACACATGTAACAATATTGAATCAGTGGTAAACAGCTACAGGACACATGTGACAATATTGAATCAGTGGTAAACAGCTACAGGACACATGTGACAATATTGAATCAGTGGTAAACAGCTACAGGACACATGTAACAATATTGAATCAGTGGTAAACAACCACAGGACACATTTAACTTTGCTGTATCAGTAGTAACCAACTACAGGACATATTCAACCACAGTTATTTACGTAATTGGAAATTATTTGAATATCACAAATGTATCATTTCGTCAGCCGTCTAACGATTATCACAAGATAAAACTGGAATAAATTATAACCTGTTTAGATCTGTATATCACAAGATAAAACTGGAATATATTATAACCTGTTTAGATCTGTATATCACGAGATAAAACTGGAATAAATTATAATCTGTTTAAGTTTGGCTATCACAAGATAAAACTGGAATTAAATTATAACCTCCTTAGGTCTGGCTATCAAAAGATAAAACTGCAATAAATTATAACCTGTTTAGGTCTGAATGTCAGATGATAAAACTTTATGCGACTTCTAACTAGTTTAAGTCTTATAATGATACTTGTCAGTGTCTTAGCCATTCCTAGGTTTTATAATGATACTTGTCAGTGTCTTAGCCATTCCTAGGTTTTATAATGATATTTGTCAGTGTCTTAGCCATTCTTAGGTTTTATAATGATGTTTGTCAGTGTATTAGCCATTCCTAGGCTTTATAATGATGTTTGTCAGTGTATTAGCCATTCCTAGGCTTTATAATGATGTTTGTCAGTGTGTTAGCCATTTCTAGGTTTTTTAATGCTGTTTGTCAGTCTTGTAGCCATTCCTAGGTTACATTATGATGTTTGTCACTGTTTTAGGCATTCCTAGGTTTTATAATGATGTTTGTCAGTGTTTTAGCCATTCCTAGGTTTTATAATCATGTTTGTCAGTGTGTGAGCCATTCCTAGGTTTTATAATAATGTTTGTCAGTGTCTTACCCATTTCTAGGTTTTATAATGATATTTGTCAGTGCCTTAGTCATTCCTAGGTTTTATAATGATGTTTGTCAGTGTCTTAGCCATTTGTAGGTTTTATAATGATGTTTGTCAGTGTCTTAGCCATTTCTAGGTTTTATAGTGATATTTGTCAGTGTCTTAGCCATTTGTAGGTTTTATAATGGTGTTTGTCAGTGTCTTAGCCATTCCTAGGTTTTATAATGGTGTTTGTCAGTGTCTTAGCCTTTCCTAGGTTTTATAATGATGTTTGTCAGTGTCTTAGCCATTTGTAGGTTTTAAATTGGTGTTTGTCAGTGTCTTAGCCATTTGTAGGTTTTATAATGGTGTTTGTCAGTGTCTTAGGCATTTGTAGGTTTTAAATTGGTGTTTGTCAGTGTCTTAGCCATTTGTAGGTTTTATAATGATGTTTGTCAGTGTCTTAGCCCATTTGTAGGTTTTAAATGGTGTTGTCAGGTCTTAGCCATTTGTAGGTTTTATAATGATGTTTGTCAGTGTCTTAGCCTTTCCTAGGTTTTATAATGATGTTGTCAGTGTCTTAGCAATTTGTAGGTTTTAAATTGGTGTTTGTCAGTGTCTTAGCCATTTTGTAGGTTTTATAATGCTGTTTGTCAGTGTCTTAGCCATTTCTAGGGTTTTATAGTGATATTTGTCAGTGTCTTAGCCATTTGTAGGTTTTATAATGGTGTTTGTCAGTGTCTAGCCATTCATAGGTTTTATAATTGTGTTTGTCCGTGTCTTAGCCTTCCTAGGTTTTATAATGATGTTTTGTTCAGTGTTTTAGCCATTCCTAGGTTTTCTAATCATGTTTGTCAGTGTGTGAGCCATTCCTAGGTTTTATAATAATGTTTGTCAGTGTCTTAGCATTCTAGGTTTTATAGTGATATTTGTCAGTGTTTAGCCATTTGTAGGTTTTATAATGGTGTTTTGTCAGTGTCTTAGCCATTCCTAGGTTTTATAATGGTGTTGGCAGTGCTTAGCATTTCCTAGGTTTTTATAATGATGTTTTGTCAGTGTCTTATTTATAGCATTTGTAGGTTTTAAATGGTGTTTGTCAGTGTCTTAGCCATTTGTAGGTTTTATAATGGTGTTTGTCAGTGTCTTAGCCATTCCTAGGTTTTATAATGGTGTTTGTCAGTGTCTGTGCCTTCCTAGGTTTTATAATGATGTTTGTCAGTGTCTTAGCCATTTGTAGGTTTTAAATTGGTGTTTGTCAGTGTCTTAGCCATTTGTAGGTTTTATAATGGTGTTTGTCAGTGTCTTAGGCATTCCTTGGTTTTATAATGATGTTTGTCAGTGTCTTAGCCATTCCTAGATTTTATAATAATGTTTGCCAGTGTCTTAGTTACTCCTAGGTTATATAATGATGTTTGTCAGTGTCTTAGCCATTCCTAGGTTTTATAATGATGTTTGTCAGTGTCTTAGCCATTTCTAGGTTTTATAATGATGTTTGTTAGTGTGTTAGCCATTCTTAGGTTTTATAATGATGTTTGTCATTGTCTTAACCATTCCTTCATTAATCAAAATAAAGAGTTGAAAATGTAACTAAAAGAAGGAACATTTACTGTTCACTATATTCTACTTACATACCATTTACTGTTCACTATATTTTATTTAACTGCCATTTGCTATTCAATATATTCTACTTACCTGCCATTTCCTGTTAACTTTATTTTATTTAACTGCCATTTGCTATTCAATATATTCTACTTACCTGCCATTTCCTGTTAACTTTATTCTACTTTCCTACCATATACTGTTATCTGTATTCTACTTCCCTGCTAGATATACATTTTGTTTTTACCACAATAGATTGTACATACTAGCACCGAAGAAGATAATGAACGACCAAGAGCCACAATTCATGCTAAAAAACTGACTTCTGGGTCGGAAGAATGTGAAGAAAAGAAGGTGAGTTGGAGGTCACCGTCAGGTGAACTCGCACAGTTAACAGCTGAGGAGAGGTCAATTATCGAACGAGTTTGGCAGAAAGAAGAGGAATTTGAAAAAGAAACTATGAAAGTCAGGTATGATACTGAGTTCTTAGTTAATATGTGTTTAGTGAAAATTCAGTGTCTTACTTGACAGTGAGTGGGAATAAATCAGTATGTGTGGGAACAATTCAGGGTTGGTTTGTATGTGTGAGTCAGTACATGTGTGAACAATTCAGGGTTGGTTCATATTTGTGAGTCAGTACGTGTGGGAACATTTCAGGTTTGGTTCATATTTGTGAGTCAGTACGTGTGGGAACATTTCAGGTTTGGTTCATATTTGTGAGTCAGTATGTGTGGGAACAATTCAGGGTTGGTTCATATTTGTGAATAAGTGTATGTGGGAACATTTCGGGGTTGGTTCATATTTGTGAGTCAGTACATGTGTGAACAATTCAGGGTTGGTTCATATTTGTGAGTCAGTACGTGTGGGAACATTCAGGTTTGGCTCATATTTGTGAGGTCAATATGTGTGGGAACAATCAGGTTGGTTCATATTTGTGAGCAGTATGTGTGGGAACAATTCAGGGTTGGTTCAATATTTGTGAGTCAGTTCGTGTGGGAAACATTTCAGGTTTGGTTCATATTTGTGAGTCAGTACGTGTGGGAACAATTCAGGGTTGGTTCATATTTGTGAGTCAGTACGTGTGGGAACATTTCAGGTTTGGTTCATATTTGTGAATCAATATGTGTGGGAACAATTCAGGGTTGGTTCATATTTGTGAATCAGTGTATGTGGGAACAATTCAGGGTTGGTTCATATTTGTGAGTCAGTATGTGTGGGAACAATTCAGGGTTGGTTCATATTTGTGAATCAGTGTATGTGGGAACAATTCAGGGTTGGTTCATATTTGTGAGTCAGATGTGTGGGGAACAATTCAGGGTTGGTTTCATATTTGTGAATCAGTGTATGTGGGAACAATTCAGGGTTGGTTCATATTTGTGAGTCAGTATGTGTGGGAACAATTCAGGGTTTGGTTCATATTTGTGAGTCAGTTCGTTTGGGAACATTTCAGGTTTGGTTCATATTTGTGAGTCAGGATGGTGTGGGAACAATTCAGGGTTGGTTCATATTTGTGAGTCAGTGCGTGTGGGAACATTTCAGGTTTGGTTCATATTTGTGAGTCAGTATGTGGTGGGAACAATTCAGGGGTTGGTTCATATTTGTGAGTCAGTTCGTGTGGGAACATTCAGGGTTTGGTTCATATTTGTGAGTCAATATGTGTGGGAACAATCAGGGTTGGTTTCATATTTGTGAGTCAGTAATGTGTGGGAACAATTCAGGTTGGTTCATATTTGTGAGTCAGTTCGTGTGGGAACATTTCAGGTTTGGTTCATATTTGTGAGTCAGTATGTGTGGGAACAATTCAGGGTTGGTTCATATTTGTGAGTCAGTTCGTGTGGGAACATTTCAGGTTTGGTTCATATTTGTGAGTCAATATGTGTGGGAACAATTCAGGGTTGGTTCATATTTGTGAGTCAGTATGTGTGGGAACAATTCAGGGTTGGTTCATATTTGTTAGCCAGAAAGTAATATTAATAAAATGAGACCATATTAGAGATATACTTAATCTGTTATGATAACAATAAATTTAACACATTTTTGATTAGCAGATAAAAACTTTGATAACAGTTCTTGGTATTTTACAAAATGCTGCTAATTTGTTTGCATTCTTTCTATTCAAATCTGGAATAATTAAATAACTATTTTCGGTTTTAATGATAATTTCACTTATCAAGTTTTGATAATTTTTTCTTTGCTTTTCATATTTGTATTCAAAATTCACCTTTTATAAAATATTTGGTTCTGTTGATCCTAATAGCCAAAAATAAAACGTAATAAGTCAGACGAAGTAGTAACGTAAAAAATTACAAACACTCTACGTCCCTGGGATGTTCAGACCCTGACTCACAATCTGAGAGTTGCGTGTTCGAATCCTCTCCATCCAACATGCTCACCCTTTCGGACGCGGTATGTTGCCATGTTTGAGTTGCCCGACACTTTGTCGGTGCGTGATATTGACTCGCTGTTTTCCATTTACTGTGTAACTACTGTAGTAGATACTGCTAGCACAGACGACCGTCATGTAATTTTGCGTGAAATCCATACTAATCTTGGAAAGATTAAAGATATTAAGTTAAAATGAAAACTTAGTAATGTGTGGTGACTTTTCTTCATAAAAAGGCCGCTGATTGGTTACTGCTTGTCTATGTTTTCAAAGTTTCACCTAAAGCTACCTCAAGGGCGCATAATCGCCTTCAGATTGAACTGATATATTAGGGTTAAAACAGCACAGACTCACAACTTGTCACGTTCTTAGGGAAAAAGTAGCAAACCTGATTCCTTGGGTTACTGCTAACCGTTGGTACACGTTTGTTGTAGTTCTTACGTACGGCCCCCAGTGGCTCAGCGGTATGTCTGCGACCTTACACGCTAAATCCGGGTTTCGATACCCGTGGTGGGCAGAGCACAGATAGCCCATTGTGTAGCTTTGTGCTTAATTCAAACCAACAACAACAACAACATTAAGTACTGTAGTACCTGTGTCATATGTACCTTCAAATTGGAACAAACTACCTGTGTCATATGTACCTTCAAATTGGAACAAACTATGCACTTAAACTAAAACTAAAATTCAAGTTTGTCATTACTATATCTTAGTAAATATACGATTTTTTTTGCTTTTTTATGTTTATGCTTGTAAAGATTGGAACTAGCTGTTTCATAAGTTTAATACCTCCACTGTTAACTACATTTTCGGCCATAATCCTAATGATAGATCACGGAATTTGCCCAGGTTAGGATATTTTAAATTAATTTTAAATCCTTGTATTAAGCTTAGAATGTAAAATAATATTTGAACCAAATTGTTATAATGATGAACGTAAAATGAAAATAAAAAGTATTAATATTTCTATATTAAATTTATAAATAACGTACCTTACCCAGGGATGATACATATACCAACTGAACTTTGAACTCCAGCTTGAAGGGATGATACAAATACCAACTGAACTTTGAACTCCAGCCGTACGGGAAACTGTTTTGTAAACATAAACTCTGTGTAACATAACATAGTAACCGTATTTTTCCTAATTAACACATCCAGGAGGCGTTACAAATTAAAAAGTGGGTACAAAATTTTCACATGTGATTTGTTAATTTAAATGCTAATAAATGTCTGCGTTTGTTTTTCTTCGTGTATTTTTCTCAAATCCAAATCACAGTAGTAAAAATGGATTATATGTTGTATTACTACTACTGTAAGACAAGGTAAACTTTATAAAACTTCGGAGGGGGACGATAATTAGAACGAGGCTTAATTAGGGACCATACTGTATTATTCTTTTTGTGACACCCTTCCCTACCCTGATTTACAGGCTTTCATACAGTTGTCATTGTCGTGAGCATCCGAGACTGGTTGCCATGGTAACAAGAATGCCTTTTTCCTATAGCTCTGGAGGTTTACATGTGACGAAAGAGGTCTGTTTCACTTCGAATCAGGAAAATTGCAGAATATGTCGTAAAGTGATCAGAGAAGGGGAAGAGAGCCGTAAATGTGACGTCTGTGGCCAACCTGTCTGTGAAGACTGTGCATCATATTATAAAGATTCGAACGACGATAACCAGGTTTTTATAAAGTTCTGTGTTAGTTGTTTTTGTTTTAATACTGTAACGTGATATTAATTTTCACGAAGAAAGAAAACACGTTTTTATCAATTTGTCTGCATAAACCACACTAGAAAGTAGCTGTATATTAAAGTGAACGACCGTATTAGAGAAACTTGTTAAAACCTTCACAGGATTTTTAAAGTTGTCTAAAACATTTTATAACGTCTGTGACACTGACAAATGACAACTGTGTCTGGTCTTAGGAGAACTGCTGGAATAAACAGTTTTAGAATAAAATCACACACATATTCTTACAGAACTGCTGGAATAAACAGTTCCAGTTCAAAGTAACACACATATTCTTACAGAACTGTTGGAATAAACAGTTCCAGTACAAAGTCACACACATATTCTTACAGAACTGTTGGAATAAACAGTTCCAGTACAAAGTAACACACATATTCTTACAGAACTGTTGGAATAAATAGTTCCAGTACAAAGTCACACACATATTCTTACAGAAATGTTGGAATAAACAGTTCCAGTACAAAGTCACACACATATTCTTACAGAACTGTTGGAATAAACAGTTCCAGTACAAAGTAACACACATATTCTTACAGAACTGTTGGAATAAATAGTTCCAGTACAAAGTCACACCACATATTCTTACAGAAATGTTGGAATAAACAGTTCCAGTACAATGTCACACACATATTCTTACAGAAACTGTTGGAATAAACAGTTCCAGTACAAAGTAACACACATATTCTTACAGAACTGTTGGAATAAATAGTTCCAGTACAAAGTCACACACATATTCTTACAGAAATGTTGGAATAAACAGTTCCAGTACAAAGTCACACACATATTCTTACAGAACTGTTGGAATAAACAGTTCCAGTACAAAGTCACACACATATTCTTACAGAACTGTTGGAATAAATAGTTCCAGTACAAAGTCACACACATATTCTTACAGAACTGTTGGAATAAACAGTTCCAGTACAATGTCACACACATATTCTTACAGAACTGTTGGAATAAACAGTTCCAGTACAAAGTAACACACATATTCTTACAGAACTGTTGGAATAAATAGTTCCAGTACAAAGTCACACACATATTCTTACAGAAATGTTGGAATAAACAGTTCCAGTACAAAGTCACACACATATTCTTACAGAACTGTTGGAATAAACAGTTCCAGTACAAAGTCACACACATATTCTTACAGAACTGTTGGAATAAACAGTTCCAGTACAAAGTAACACACATATTCTTACAGAACTGTTGGAATAAACAGTTCCAGTACAAAGTAACACACATATTCTTACAGAACTGTTGGAATAAACAGTTCCAGTACAAAGTAACACACATATTATTACAGAACTGTTGGAATAAACAATTCTGGTACAAAGTCACACACATATTCTTACAGAACTGTTGGAATAAACAGTTCTGGTATAAAGTCACACACAGTTTTTCTGGTTCTGAATCACAGCAGTAAATACATGTTGAAACATCTCTGAACTGACAGTCACGAACAACTACCATATATTACATGTTTCAACATTTTAATAATTAATCTTTAATTAACTAAGTCGTCGAAAAAGAATTTTTGACACTAATTCATTGGTTAGTCCTCAAAAGGATTGTGAATGCTAATTCATTAGTTAATTAATTAATAATGTATTACAAAGTAGAGAACATGTTTTAGGTAACCATGACTCATACATTACATATCTCATGATGATATTAATTTTCATTAGTTAATTAAACCATTTTTCACACACTGATCACTAGTTCATTAAATTATTTTTAATTAATTTGTCCTAATAAATCACACTTAACACTAATTCATCAGTTAGATTTCCTGTTCCAAAACAAGCTATACCTAACACAAATTGAAGCATACGATAAATGATTATATTATTAAATAAACGGTAATATTGTTCAGTAATTGAAACTTGTCCTACTTTATACAGCAATTTAAATCGCCAATAAAATGTGTATTATGCGATAACACTTTTAAGAATTTCTGAGAAAGTGATTTATGCATGTTTTATCAAGGCAGACTTTCACAAAGAGTTAACCATTGTTATTACCATAGGATTTTACAAAGTTCGACAGTTCAAGTCATCAATCTGTAATTTAATTATGTTAAAAGTCACTATTTGTAATAATTATTAACAAATGGTTGATTTACTTCGTATTTTATGTAGCCAATTAACTCACTGGTAAACGTACTTAAACTATTCATAGCTTCTTTCAAACAATTTTTTGTAGAAAACATGACGTTTCGCAAATGTTACATAACCAGTAAGAACCCTGAAGCTAAGTGAAAAAGTTTCTGATTTCTAATGTTTAAAATACCACAACTTTAAGATTGTCTGTCACGAAATACACGTTCGAATTTCGAGATGTCATTTCTTAATTCATAAAACTAACTAATCTGTAGCCGATGTTAAACTAAAATTAATGGTTAATTATCAAAATGTGGAGAAATGTATCGTATGAGTCGTGATCACCTGTAATGGTGGGTTAAAAAGACATTAGCTATTTTTTGATGCAGGCGTACATAATGGCTGTGCGTGCGACTGATATCGAATTATGGTTTCAGCCCTCCTTAAGTTAATTGCGCCATCTTGTTACACTTTATTGAACTATGACATCATGCCCACGTTTCATTGTGGCTTAGTAACACCGCCCCTAACGATAACGCTCTTTGGTGACAACACTTCAAACTGTAATACTGTCATGTTAAGAGACAGACAATCAGCGTGAGGTACATCCTTTTTCACACAATAGTTCCCGGCTTACCACTTACACATAATTAGCTTGAACAAGTGAGGATGTGTTACACATCATTAGTGAGAATTATTACGGATGTGTTACACTTTATTAGGTTGAATTAATCAAGTAAGGTTCCAAGTAGAGCTAACTATTGAAAATACATAACACGTTATGAAACTGAAATATTGAAGATGTGTTACACATCATCAGAGTGGGACTATTGAAGATACATAACACGTTATGAAACTGAAATATTGAAGATGTGTTACACATCATCAGAGTGGACTATTGAAGATACATAACACGTTATGAAACTGAAATATTGAAGATGTGTTACACATCATCAGAGTGGACTATTGAAGATACATAACACGTTATGAAACTGAAATATTGAAGATGTGTTACACATCATCAGAGTGGACTATTGAAGATACATAACACGTTATGAAACTGAAATATTGAAGATGTGTTACACATCTTCAGTAATTTGTTTAAAATGTATCACACATCATTAGTGAATTATTACAGATCTGTTACACATAATTTGAATGAAGTGTTAAAGATTGTTATACATCATAAGATTGAACTATTGAAGATGTGAACTGCATAACATTTTATGTTAGATTTGATAAATGGGGTCAACCATTAGGGTATTAACTATCTTTGTACTTCGAACCATACGCATGTCAAAACTAAAGTTAACATTAATATTTTCTCTCTTACAAAATCTCCTGGCTAGAGTATCTTTCATTAAATCGTCTTAATGAGCCACAAGTATAAGGTAAACATTTTTTTTCATCTGCTTCAAAACAAATAAACAAGATCATGTGTGTCGATGCTGAAGATATTTAGTTTCCGTGTTTTTTTCAGTAAGAATGGTTATGTGTTAGTTTTTATTTAGTTTCCGTGTCTTTTCAGTCAGAATGATATATATTTTAGTTTTATTTAGTTTCCGTGTCTTTTCAGTCAGAATGATATATATTTTAGTTTTATTTAGTTTCCGTGTCTTTTCAGTCAGAATGATATATATTTTAGTTTTATTTCGTTTTCGTGTCTTTTCAGTAAGGATGGTGTTGTACATTAGTTTTTATTTAGTTTTTGTGTATTAGCGGTAAGGTTTATCTAAAAGCTTAGTTTTTGTTTTGTGTTTGTGTCTTAGCGGTACAAATGATACTGTGGATTAGCCTTTATTTTGTGTTTGTGTGTCCGGTAGTGAGAAAGGTATTACGGGTTAACCCTTATTTACTGATTGTGTTTTTAAATGATTCACTTTTGAAACGTTAAGGTAACTGGTGCGCTTATTCATATATTATCTTAGTGTACTATATATACCCTTAAAAAAAAGAAACGCAAAAGGGATATTTTTTTATTTTAAAGAGAAATATATGTAATAACCTTACAAGCTTAGTGTATGTGATGTTACATGTGTTAAGGCACTGACTGTCAGACCAAAATGACAATAAAAGTTGTGCACTTTGAAAACGGAGGAAAACAACGGATTTTTTGCCAAAACGCATTCGTGTCCAATAAATTTGTTTGAGAGATCTGCATGTTCTGCAAGTGCAACATGTGCAAAATCCTTATAAAAGTGACGGGTTCTCGGTTTCCATAGCTCAATGTTAAGCCACCGACACGCAATACAGTTATGCCAAGACTGACTGAAGCACAACGCAACAACGCCATTGGTCGATTGGAAGCAGGCGAATCTCGATCAGATGTTGCCAGAGCTGTGAATGTCCACCCAAGCACCATCACAAGGCTATGGAATCGTAACCAACAACATGGATCAACTCGTGACCGTCCACGATCTGACAGACCTCGTGTTACCACGCCCTCACAAGATCGCTACATTCGGTTACGTCACATTCGGGATAGGATCACCACTGCGACGTCTACTTCCTCAACCATACCAGGGCTGCGTAGGATTTCCGATCAGACCATACGCAACCGTCGACGAGATTCTTAATCCCCATATGCAACCCACCATGGTGACCGTTAACGACTCTTTTCAACATGACAACGCCCGTCCTCACACAACCCGACTCACCACTGTCTTCTTGAGACACCACAACATCAACGTTCTTCCCTGGTTCTCCATATTTAAACCCCATCGAACATCTTTGGGACGAGTTGAACTAACATCTGCGACGGCGACAACCTCAACCGCAGACTCTACCTCAGCTGGCAGCAGCTTTGCAGGCTGAGTGGACAGCCATTCTACAGGATGTGATTCGTCATCTCATCGCTTCCATGAGCAGGAGATGCCAAGCAGTTATTGATGCTCACGGGGGACATACTCGTTATTGACATTGAGTGACGTTAAACGTCAACTAGTGAGCGTAGACTTCGCCTTTGCAGACTTTGGATGTTCAGCAGTGAATGTGCAAAGTTTCACACAAGTTATACAGAACTACTTGGAATAAACTTGTTTACAATATGTCTCAAATTTTGTCTTTTGCGTTTCTTTTTTTGAAGAGTATATATGTATCACACTGTCTTTGTTTATTTCTTTGAGATCAGAGCCACAGTTGACTCCTTGCTATGTCCACCGCGAGGAATCGAACATTTGATTTTAACGCTTTAAGTTCGTAAATTTACCGCTGCCCTTCCGGTAGACGTTATACAAGAATCTCAATGCATCTACCAGAATTCATCGAAATTGTCTCAGCCATTTTTTCATAACAAGTTTCCCCCCAGTGGCAAAGTCATACATCTGCGGACTTACAAAGCTGCGATGCGGGTTTCGATAGCCGTGGTGGGCAGAGCACAAAAACCCATTATGTAGCTTTGTGCTTAACTTCAAACAAACAAATGCAACAACTGATATCACTCGACAAACAGACAACTCTGCTTTGTACACATTCATCAAAATATTTGATAAATTGTTCACAGAAGAAACTTTTCTCAAATGTCAGATTGATTGATCTATGGGGAATATAGGATATTGCTTAATAAACATTTGTAACTTGAAGTTCTAATTTGATCTGACTTCGTAGTCAGAGTAAATTCACTTCTACATTGATCTCGATAAGAAGTAATTTTAATTTGGTAACTGCTGGTTTCCCTTCTAGTTCAGCATAGTTACAACTTTCACATTGTATTTCCTTTCTAGTTCAGCATAGTCACAACTTTCACATTGTATTTCCCTTCTAGTTCAGCATAGTTACAACTTTCACATTGTATTTCCTGTCTGTTTTTATTGTTAGTGGTGGAAATGCAGTTCCTGTCGACGACGCCAGGGTCAGGATTGTTTAGGTTTAGAGCCACCAGGATCTGGAATGCAGCGAGTTCCATCTGTTTGGAGAATGGTAAACGAAATATTATAATTTACGTTATGCTGTTAATTAAAATAAATAAAGGAAATAAATCAAGGTTCTTTAGTTTTACTGATTTCTTACAACAATAACAAGATAAAGTCCATCGAACTAGTCAATTGCAGATCTAAAGGTTGTTTAGAATTACTATTATTTAATACAAACTGGGGTAACTTCTCTGTCCAATTGGCTCGCTGTGGCCTGTCGCTCACCCAGATTCTTTATACATTACATGAAACAGTTTGTATCTTCTGACTCTTTCAGACTCAGAGAATGGGACAGTTGAGGAGAGAAGAATCAGTTCTTGTTCCAGAACTGTCAGTTGATCTGGAAGAAAAAATTGACTTAGAAGGTGGGCCTCCAAGGAGCCTGAAGAAAGGACGAAGTGATAAAATTGCTGGCGAATCAGAGAGGAGCTTTAGTTTGGAGGGACATCATTCTATTGGAATAAAACCAAATGATAAGAACAGAGAAAAGAACCACGTGATCCATCTGAGAACTTGTCACGACTCCAGGTCGCCAATCGATAAACAGAAGTCTCTTGAAAGTTTCAGCAAAATCCGAAACTCATCAACTCCTAAAAGAAGTGTTAGCCATCATGAGGATGATGCGTCTTTGGACGCTGTTTTAGAAAGAAGATATTCCTTTGAATATCGAAGAAATCCAACTGGACATGCGCTGTACAGCAACACCTACAGTAGTAACCCTCACCAACACAGAAATAACTTCCATTGTTCTTCCGTGTCTGTAGATGAATGTGTTCACGAGGACCTTGAAACAAAACAAAAACAAATCAGGATCACAAAGCGATCGCGATTTCAGAGACAGAAATACTGTATAGAAGAGCCAGATTCAGGTCCTACTTTTTTAAACAGGCCGGGTATTCAAACTAAAAGAGATGTAGAGCCTACCTTAACGTCCCGGAGAATCTTTGGTGGCTCAGTAGAAACAATAAATAAGTGTACTAGTTATGTAACTGATCACTCCAACGAAACACCCACATCTACAGGTGTTTCCAGTGTACCTGGACAACAGAACTCAGACAATTCAGATCCTGATGGTATCGGTGTAAAACTTTCACCTCTGAATAACCGTGAACTCGAAGATTATGACCCTTATGAGCGGCTTACAGTGCGTAAAACTACGAAGAAACTTCAGAAGTCCAGGAGACACACCATAGATCTTGATAAGAACTATGAAGTAAACCTAACCAGAACTTCAAATAGTTCTCCTGAGGAATACGTGTACGTGAATAAACCTCACTCGCTAGATGACCACGAAGTGTACTCTCATTCGACCCTAAGAAAAAGCATCCCGAGTGTCTTAGTGAACACTGTGCCGGACATGGACCCACCGTCACAACCTTACCTTCAAAGTAAAGATCCTCCCAGACGAAACAGCACAGGTAGAGCCTTGCCTCATGTACCCGTGCCCGAAAACCTTCTTGGGGTCCATTCGTTCCCTTCGGAGTGCAACTTCACCATCCATTCTCTGGATCTTCCACGTGACGAGATGGGTAGAACCGAACGTCGAGCTTCGGCGCCAGAGAGAGACAACATTGAACCTGGCACTGACGACGTAAACTGTGAACGTAAGACTATTTTCATTCTGAAGACAAAACCAAAGAGTCAAACATGTTATTCAAAGATTAAAAATAATCCAAATAGTTACTTACAGTTAACTACAGCGTTAACATCAGTACGCAATAAATAGGTATTACAAGCATGAAAATCTACTAGAAAGATAGAAAATAAATCGGATAGCAGTTTGTTTGTGTTTTGAATTTCGCGCAAAGCTACACGAGGGCTATCTGCGCTAGCCGTCCCTAATTTAGTAGTGTAAGACTTTAGTTTAACTATAGTGTAATTATATGTAGTTTAACCGTAGTGTAATTATATGTAGTTTAACTATGGTGTAATTATATGTAGTTTAACTATGGTGTAATTATATGTAGTTTAACCATAGTGTAATTATAGGTAGTTTAACCATAGTGTAATTATATGTAGTTTAACTATGGTGTAATTATATGTAGTTTAACCATAGTGTAATTATATGTAGTTTAACCATAGTGTAATTATATGTAGTTTAACTATGGTGTAATTATATGTAGTTTAACTATGGTGTAATTATATGTAGTTTAACCATAGTGTAATTATAGGTAGTTTAACTATGGTGTAATTATATGTAGTTTAACTATGGTGTAATTATATGTAGTTTAACCATAGTGTAATTATAGGTAGTTTAACCATAGTGTAATTATATGTAGTTTAACCATAGTGTAATTATAGGTAGTTTAACCATAGTGTAATTATATGTAGTTTAACCATAGTGTAATTATAGGTAGTTTAACCATAGTGTAATTATATGTAGTTTAACCATAGTGTAATTGTATGTAGTTTAACCATAGTGTAATTATATGTAGTTTAACCATAGTGTAATTATAGGTAGTTTAACCATAGTGTAATTATATGTAGTTTAACCATAGTGTAATTATATGTAGTTTAACTATGGTGTAATTATATGTAGTTTAACCATAGTGTAATTATAGGTAGTTTAACCATAGTGTAATTATATGTAGTTTAACCATAGTGTAATTATATGTAGTTTAACTATGGTGTAATTATAGGTAGTTTAACCATAGTGTAATTATATGTAGTTTAACCATAGTGTAATTGTATGTAGTTTAACCATAGTGTAATTATATGTAGTTTAACCATAGTGTAATTATAGGTAGTTTAACCATAGTGTAATTATATGTAGTTTAACCATAGTGTAATTGTATGTAGTTTAACCATAGTGTAATTATAGGTAGTTTAACCATAGTGTAATTATATGTAGTTTAACCATAGTATAATTATATGTAGTTTAACCATAGTGTAATTATAGGTAGTTTAACCATAGTGTAATTATATGTAGTTTAACTATGGTGTAATTATAGGTAGTTTAATCATAGTGTAATTATATGTAGTTTAACCATATTGTAATTATATGTAGTTTAACCATAGTGTAATTATATGTAGTTTAACCATAGTGTAATTATATGTAGTTTAACTATGGTGTAATTATAGGTAGTTTAACTATGGTGTAATTATATGTAGTTTAACCATAGTGTAATTATAGGTAGTTTAACCATAGTGTAATTATAGGTAGTTTAACCATAGTGTAAGTATATGTAGTTTAACCATAGTGTAGTTATAGGTAGTTTAACCATAGTGTAATTATATGTAGTTTAACTATGGTGTAATTATATGTAGTTTAACTATGGTGTAATTATATGTAGTTTAACTATGGTGTAATTATATGTAGTTTAACCGTAGTGTAATTATAGGTAGTTTAACCATAGTGTAATTGTATGTAGTTTAACCATAGTGTAATTATAGGTAGTTTAACCATAGTGTAATTATAGGTAGTTTAAGCCCAGATTAGATTATTGGTATGGAAATAATTAATCAGGTATTCCATTCCCCTTGGTGGGCGCAGCAGATAGTCGGATGAGCCATTGCGATAAGAAAACACACAAACACAGATGTAAATAACTATGTGGGTACATAAATTCTAAACACTATCTTTGTTAGTCTTGAAGAAGATGCCACAAACATATATTGAGATTGTTTTTAGAGTAATTCCCTGTTTTTAATAACTATTTACCATGCAAAATTTTAACTATTTGTCCATTTTAATTGTAAAGAGATATTTTATATAAATTATTGTGCTTATTTTAGAATTAACGGATGTTTTTATTTAACCTGGAAGAGAATGTCCTGTATTACTCTGAAATATACTTAAATAGGAAAGTTTTTCATTATCACTGGTTACTATGCAGTTATAGGAAGGTTTTCTTTGTATCTTTGGTGTATTTTGTATTACGTAGGAATATAGGAAGATTTTCTTTATATCTTTAGTGTATTCTGTATTACGAAGGAATATAGGAAGGTTTCTTTGTATCTTTAGTGTATTCTGTATTATGAAGGAATATAGGAAGGTTTTCTTTATATCTTTAGTGTATTCTGTATTACGTAGGAATATAGGAAGGTTTCTTTATATCTTTAGTGTATTCTGTATTATGTAGAAATATAGGAAGGTTTTCTTTATATCTTTAGTGTATTTTGTATAATTTAGGAATATAAGAAGGTTTTCTTTATATCTTTCGCGTATTCTGTATTACGTAGAAATTAAAAAGGATTTCTTTATATCTTTAGTGTATTCTGTATTGTGTAGGAATATAGGAAGGTTTTCTTTATATCTTTAGTGTATTCTGTATAATTTAGGAATATAAGAAAGTTTTCTTTATATCTATAGTGCATTCTGTATAATTGAGGAATATAAGAAGGTTTTCTTTATGTCTTTAGTGTATTCTGTATTATGTGGGAATATAGGAAGGCTTTTTATATCTTTAGTGTATTCTGTATTATGTAGGAATATAAGAAGGTTTTCTTTATATCTTTAGTGTATTCTGTATTATGTAGCAGTATAGGAAGGTTTTCTTTATATCTTTATTGTATTCTATATTATGTAGGAATATAGGAAGGTTTCTTTATATCTTTAGTGTATTCTGTATTATGTGGAAATATAGGTAGGTTTTTTTATATCTTTAGTGTATTCTGTATTACGTAGGAATATAGGAAGGTTTTCTTTATATCTTCAGTGTATTCTGTATTATGTAGGAATATAGGAAGGTTTTCTTTGTATCTCTGGTGTATTCTGTATAATTTAGGAATATAAGAAGGTTTTCTTTATATCTTTAGTGTATTCTGTGTTATGTAGGAATATAGGAAGATTTTCTTTGTATCTGTAGTGTATTCTGTATTACGTAGGAATATAGGAAGGTTTTCTTTGTATCTTTAGTGTATTCTGTATTACGTAGGAATATAGGAAGGTTTCTTTTTATCTTTAGTGTATTCTGTATTACGTAAGAATATAGGAAGATATATAAACGGTTGCAAGTGTGTTCTGTATTACTTTAGTATGCAGAGGGATATGATATCTAATAAATCGAATATTTATCGTATTGCTGGATCTCTGTTTGGAGTGTATTTCACAACATCCCATCATAGGGAGTATGTTTGTTTTCAGCACAGCATGTATTTCGACAGAAGAAACTTCTTCTTCACAAAGATCAGAGAGATACCGAAGCAGGAAGTAAGTTTATTGATAGATCTGTGTTAGTTCATCAACACACTTAATATATACTTTACTTTTCACTTCAGTAAACAGTATATAATCATTGCTTTTCATGTCTTAAATTCTCTACTTTGAAATTTCCATTTTAATTCATGCTGAAGACATTTGCTTTATTTCAGAACACCATAAACAATATATTAATTGTCTCTCCAGCTACCATAAACAATATATTAATTGTCTCTCCAGCTACTATAAACAATATATTAATTGTCTCTCCAGCTACCATAAACAATACATTAATTGTCTCTCCAGCCACAGTGAACAATATATTAATTGTCTCTCCAGCTAGAGTAAACAATATATTAATTGTTTCTCCAGCTACCATAAATAATATATTAATTCTCTCTCCATCTATAGTGAACAATATATTGTCTCTCCAGCTACCGAAAACAATATATTAATTGTCTCTCCAGCCATAGTTAACAATATATTCATTCTCTCTCCAGCTATAGTGAACAATACATTACTTGTCTCTCCAGCTACCATAAACAATATATTCATTGTCTCTCCAGCTACCATAAACAATATATTAATTGTCTCTCCAGCTACCATAAACAATATATTAATTGTCTCTCCAGCTACCATAAACAATACATTAATTGTCTCTCCAGCCACAGTGAACAATATATTAATTGTCTCTCCAGCTAGAGTAAACAATATATTAATTGTTTCTCCAGCTACCATAAATACTATATTAATTCTCTCTCCATCTATAGTGAACAATATATTGTCTCTCCAGCTACCGAAAACAATATATTAATTGTCTCTCCAGCCATAGTTAACAATATATTCATTCTCTCTCCAGCTATAGTGAACAATACATTACTTGTCTCTCCAGCTACCATAAATAATATATTCATTGTCTCTCCAGCTACCATAAACAATATATTAATTGTCTCTCCAGCCATAGTTAACAATATATTAATTCTCTCTCCAGCTATAGTGAACAATATATTAATAGTCTCTCCAGCTATAGTGAACAATATATTAATTGTCTCTCCAGCTATAGTAAACAATATATTAATTGTTTCTCCAGCTACCATAAACAATATATTAATTGTCTCTCCAGCCATAGTTAACAATATATTAATTCTCTTTCCAGCTATAGTGAACAATATATTAATAGTCTCTCCGGCTATAGTAAACAATATATTAATTGTCTCTCCAGCTATAGTAAACAATATTTTAATCGTCTCTCCAGCTTTAGTTAACAATATATTAATTGTTTCTCCAGCTACCATAAACAATATATTAATTGTCTCTTCAGCTACCATAAACAATATATTAATTGTCTCTCTAGCCATAGTTAACAATATATTAATTGTCTCTCCAGCTATAGTGGACAATATATTAATTGTCTCTCTAGCCATAGTTAACAATATATTAATTGTCTCTCCAGCTGCAGTGAACAATATATTAATTCTCTCTTCTTTTTTTGTAATTTCTTCTCTTTGTGTTTTATTAATGGCAGTTATAATTAATTCAGTTTGATGTTTTAATTTGTTGTGATTTTCTCTTTCTGTGTTTTTTCCACTTCTTCGCGGATTTCGTACATCATCTTAGTGTGTGTATTTATCTGTGTGGTGTAAGCCTACTACACCTGATCTTTGTTTAAAATTTCACTTACCTTGTTTGCCCGACGTAAAGGCCGTGGTTTTGGAATGAGTTTGACAGGTGGGAAGTCTACTGACAGTGCTAGAAAGTATCCCACCGTAGCTTGGACACGACCTGGAGGTCTTGCTGACCTAAAAGGGATATATCAAGGTTAGCATAAAATAAAGCGACTCAGTTTTTATTCTCGATTTCTTGAAAATAGTCTTAACTTCAAACTATTTCAGAGAGTTACTGTTCGTTTTATGTAGAAGAATAGAAAGTTTTAAAGATGTGTATTATTTTACTTTCGTGACAAAATATGTAACTCTCACTTGTACTTTGTTTGTGACTTCCGAAAATTTTAACGTTTTTGTGAAGGTTAAAGCATAGGATAGTGTTTTTGTTAGTTAATAATTATTAATATAATCCGTTCGGATATTTGTCACTCACCAACTCGACAGTAAATGTATTAAGTTGTCCAGAAGTAAATGTCAGAATTCTCACGATGACATTTGGAAGCAGAATATTAAGTAACTTATTGTTGGTTGGTTGGTTTAATAAGACATTCTTCGCTTACAAGGTGTCTTAATTGTCTACTGTTTCAACTCTGCTCAGAGTAAGTTTTGTGGCATCATGGATATGAAGGACTTTCGTCTGATTTTCCTCCACGACTTCAAACTTGGACGAAAATCTATCGAAACTACAGAGGAACATCAAGCAAGTATTCGTCCATGGATCTGTTACCGAACTCAAAATGGAGATGAAAGTCTTGAAGACCACAAAGGCTGTGGAGGGAAGCCATCCTTGGATAAAAACACGTTAAGGGAAGTAGTTGAGACAAACCCCTCGCACGTGAACTTGCAGAAACGCTAGGCACGTGCAAATGATACATTGTCAACCATCTTAGTGCGACTGTGAAGATGGAAAAGCTGGATGTATAGGTTCTGCATGAGCTAACTGAATGTTAACAAGATCAGCGTTATGAGACTTCTGTGCTATTACAGGACCGAAACGATCCATTTTCTAAACGCATGTGCGATGAGAAGTTGATTCAGTACGACAATCAGAAACGATCTGCCCAATGACTCGATCCCAAAACAGCTCCAATCCCCAAGTTTTACCAAAGAAAGTTCATGGACAGCGACATGCTAAATCATTTACTACAACGTTTCGAATCCATGGGAAACGATCACAGCAAACAAATACTGTTAAGAACTGATTGAAATGAATTGAAAGTTGCGTAAGAAACAAACAGATCTGGTCGATTCTTGTTCTTCCTCGTGACAATGATCCTCCTCACGTGTCAAGGATGACGCTCCAAAGATTGAACGAATCGAAGTTCTGCCTCATCCACCTTATTCTCCAAATCTTTTTACCATACAGATCTTCATTTCTTCAAGCACTTTGACAAATTATTGAGCAATAAACGCTTTAAAAACCAGGCAGAAGGATCTTTCAGGGAGTTCATTGACCACAGAAACTCTGATTTTTACAGCAGGGGCACAAACAACATTATTGGCAAAAGTGGGTTGAAGCAAATGATGCTTAGTTTGATTAAAGCATGCTGTAAAACATTGCAGTTCAAAAATAACACTTATTTCTGGAGAACCTGATAGTGTTACAAAAAGAAATAACAATTTTCGTAGTATCTATTCAATTTTATTTGTCCATAGGAGACAGGATCTTGGAATGGGGTGGAGTCACTTTGGAAGACAGGACATTTGAGGAAGTGTCGGACATTATCGAAAGAACCGGTGATAATGTGGAAGTGATAATAGAACAGGATAATGGAAAGTAAGATTATTTGTAGACTAAGAAGGTAATTTTCTGACAAGTAATAATGATCACTAGACACTTAGTTTCTGGTCCATTGATGTTCCTACACGTGACAGGTTTTGTTATGATAATTAAGCTATTGTATATAGATGTTTCTTTGTTGAACTAGTTTGTTATTTCAAAGGCTCTTCAAGATCGGCAGCATCACAGAATCTCAGTTGTAAAATACTCATTTCAGAGCCAATGAAAATCAAAGTCGCTCACCCCATTCTTCCCATCACACGGTCACTTGGAGCTCCATTTCTCCAAGGAGTCCAACTCTTACTCTTCTACCAGGTATGTTCTGACATTTCTCATTTTCATAGATGTGTAATTATGTGAAGCATCATCTCAAAATTTCGGTAATGTTCTTGAATAAATGGCATGATAGATAAGAACGTACTTGTGCCTATCACAAGCCAGGGTGCCATCAATATTGTATAGATTTCCAACAACACTATTGACTGAGATGCAGTCGACGCTTCTGGTGGTTCGTGACATGCTTCACTGGAGATAAGTTGTTAATGGTGTTATTCTCCCATCTACCTTTGAACAAACGATATGATTGTTACCAAACAATTTAAATTTAGTTTCATCTGAAAAACACCCACCTCAGGCTTTGCTTGTCGTTTTCTGAGACTCTATTTTGGTTTGATTATTTCTGTTAAAAAGTTAGTTGGATATTCAAGACCATTTAGAGTTAAATTTTATTAAAACTGATCTAATATTTAATTGTTATTTACGTATCATAACAAAAGTGTTAACAGCTAATTATTTTAAAAGTAATAGTTATGACAAATTTTGTTACGTAACGTTATGTATGGAGTTCAATTTTTGTAGTTTGGTTTGAATTTCGTGCAAAGCTACTCGAGGGCTACCTATGCTAACCGTCTCTAATTTAGCAGTGTAAGATTAGATGGAAAACAGCTTGTCACTAGCTCCCACCACCAACTCTTGGGCTACTCTTTTACCAACGAATAGTGGGATTGATTGTCACATTATAACGCCCCCACGGCTGAAAGGGCAAGTATGTTTGGTGTAACGGAGAATCGAACCCGCGACCCCCTGATTGTGTGTCGAGTGACTTAACCACCTAGCCATGCCACGCCAATATTTGCTGTACGATTTATCTAAGTTTTCTCATAACCGCTATAGGTGGATTGTTACGTAATAGCGCCTCATGGTTTAAGGTCTCAGTTGGACAAACTATTTATACAGGTCATTAATTAAGCGCATAAATAAAATGAATTCAAAAAACGTGAAGTTAGTGAAAGTGGACCCAGACAGTGCGATTGTTTGTTTAACCGTACATGGCAATATTTTAAAGTTTCATATTTTGAAACAGATAAGTAAAATAATTTGTTTTATCAAAAGATGTTTTAAAGTAATAAAACTCACCTGTGTTAACTTTCACGAAAATGAGACAACGCTTTAAAGTGTTAGATACACTTGTGGTAACCCATGGGGTAGCATATGTGAATTTACCGCAGATCACGTGGAAAGAAACAGAACAGAGAAACATAATTTTTGTTGTCAGTTGCATTTTGAACTTATGGAATCAGAGTGTGCAGACTGTTGATGATAAAAAATAATTATTTATTGTTTTATGTGAAACTGTTATCCATAGAATAAATCATTTTGTTCGTACATTTGGCTTGTTTTGAACATGTTATTTCGAAGAAAAGTTGATTGAATGCTGTCCGATTTTGTTTCGAATATATCACCAATAAATCACCTACACCTACTTTTTGTTTTTTTTAATTTCGCGCAAAGTTACTTAAGGGCTATCTGCGCTAGCCGTCCCTAATTATGCAGTGTAAGACTAGAGGGAAGGCAGCTAGTCATCACCACCTACCGCCAACTCTTGGGCTACTCTTTTTACCAACGAATAGTTGGATTGACACTCACAATATAACGATAGAGATTCCAATCTGCGACTCTCAGATTACGAGTCTATCGCATTAACCCACATGGCCATCCTGGGCCTACTGTAAGTAATCCGAGCCTATATACATAAAAATTTGACAAAGTTGTCTGTGAGCAGCTTCACATACATCCACCACTTTGCTCTAATGTGTATCAACTTATTTTCGAAGTAGCATTCATACCTGTACTTGCATCTGGACCAGTTTCAATATCCCAATTGGATTATTGTGAAATACTCCAACATATTCCTGTTACTAGTTTCACGTAACATCTCAAAATGGCCAAATAACTTGTATAAAGCAGCCCTAACTATTCAATATTTTGATTTATATACGTTTATCAAGTGACATTTCTGCTATGGAAGCCATAAGTACATTTGCTACTAGAAATATTATCATAAATATGCCTGTAGTTTCGCGCAAAGCTGTATGAGGGCGATCTCTACCAGTCGTCCCAAATTTAGCAGACTATACTAGAGGGAAAGCACCTAATAACTCTTGGGCTTCTCTTCGAACAAAAAATAGTGGGATTGATCGTCACCTTATAACACTTCCACGTCTGAAAGGGCGAACATGTTTGGTGTGACGGGGATTCGAACCCTCGATCCCCCGATTGCGAGTCCAGCGCGTTAACCATCTGGCCATGTCTAGCATACTAAATGTGGCCTTGTGATTTATTACCATTTTATATTAATATTTTACATGGTGTAAACGACATGACTTTATCTCACCTTAACATGGTGTAAACCATGAGTTATCTCGCCTTAACTTCGTGTAAATCACATGACTTATCTCACCTTAACATGGTGCAAACCATATGATTTTATCTCACCTTAACATGGTGTAAACCACATGACTTTATCTCAACTTAACATGGTGTAAACCACATGACTTTAACTCACCTTAACATGATGTCAATCACATGCGTTTATCTCACTTTACTCTCATTAATAACGTTGAAAGAATTATTCAAGAAACCAGACAACCGAAACTTTTTAAGTGATTCATATTCAAGCTTCGGAGATAAATGTTTGAAGTACCACATAACCGAAGGTCACCTGTGTCGGTATGTGTATATGCATGATTAGTCCCATATCCAGGAAAGTTTCTCTGTGCTCGGTCTTAGAATTGTGTATAAGGTTTGAAAGAACTACAGAGGTGCAGGTGTAAAATTAGTTGAGGTTTTTAACCATCTAAAATTGTTTTTCTCGTTTGAAAGTTACAAGATCTCTTATACGTTACAATTATTGATATTTAATTATATGTACGCATATATGATTCATTGGTAGATCCCAGTAATATCCAAGATGTACAACCTATATCTCCGACCCGACGAAAACTGCCAAGGACACCGGTGGGTATCAAATATCTTCTATTTCCTTTATTGCTACCAGTCAATAAATAATATTTATTCATACCATGACAAGGTTATTAAGATTCAAAATCTCCACCCACGTCCCCTAAACAGGAGTCACGAGACTGTCACTGATAATTTCTTGAGGTTTACCTCGCAGGATATTCAGTAGTCCGTAAACTCTCGGAATCTTGCAACAGCCTGTGTTTGGAGTTACTGGAAGTTATTTTGTTGTGCATACAATCAGTACATTCGAACCTCGTTGTATGTCAAATAAAATGAATAGTTGCTGTTAGCGGACTGCCTTCTTCCGCTACCTTAATCCCAGGTTTGCTGCATCGTTTAGTTCACGTGTCCAAACAATATATCTCAGGTTGAAAAGCTCGGTTTAGATTTCAGCCTTTTATCTCGAGTTACCCATAAAATACACAAACAGATGATACCGTATAGCCTCTAAGTTAAATCCACTTGTGTCTTTAGGTGACAAACAAGGATAGAAGTAGATAGTTAGGTGACCCTGTTCGGTCCAGGTGAACTACATTTATTTCCATACGTGAGAATTGTTGGCTAACAGATACCAACCAGAAAGTTTTCCATGGCAGTAAAGTAATTCGTACCACAGATCTTATACGTCTGCAGTGATAACACAGTTCGTGTTGTTTACACGTGTCCTACACTGTTAGCCATAAAACCTAAACACGTGTACTCCACTGTTAGCCAGAAAACCTAAACACGTGTCCTCCACTGTTAGCCGTAAAACCTATACACGTGTACTCCACTGTTAGCCAGAAAACCTACACACGTGTCCTCCGCTGTTAGCCAGAAAACCTATACACGTGTCCTCCACTGTTAGCCAGAAAATCTACACATAAAAGGGCACTAAAGCCCTCGGACAAACAACTTATATATTCTTAAAACTGGGGTAGTACTGGGAGTTCCAAAAATATTACATAATTTATTGAGTTAGCAGTGAACAACTGTAACAGCTTTTCAGCATGTGTACTATTTTATTAATAATAAATAGTGAAGACAATGGTGTACATTACAGAATTAAACATTGTATACTGAGAGCTATCCATTAATTAAACACTGTTTACTGAGTCCAATCCATTATTAAGCTGTTTACTGAGATCGATCCACTAATTATACACTGTTTACTTAGACTTACCCACAAATTAAACACTATTTACTGAGACAAATATTTATGGTGTGTCAACATGGATCAGATATTTGACTGATATATTTGTGGTGTAGCAACATGGATCAGATATTTGACTGATATATTTGTGGTGTGTCAACATGGATCAGATATTTGACTGATATATTTGTGGTGTAGCAACATGGATCAGATATTTGACTGATATATTTGTGGTGTGTCAACATGGATCAAATATTTGATTGATATATTTGTGGTGAGTCAACATGGATCAGATATTTGACTGATATATTTGTGGTGTAGCAACATGGATCAGATATTTGACTGATATATTTGTGGTGTGTCAACATGGATCAGATATTTGACTGATATATTTGTGGTGTGTCAACATGGATCAGATATTTGATTGATATATTTGTGGTGTAGCAACATGGATCAGATATTTGATTGATATATTTGTGGTGGGTCAACATGGATCAGATATTTGATTGATATATTTGTGGTGTGTCAACATGGATCAGATATTTGATTGATATATTTGTGGTGTGTCAACATGGATCAGATATTTGATTGATATATTTGTGGTGCAGCAACATGGATCAGATATTTGACTGATATATTTGTGGTGTGTCAACATGGATCAAATATTTGATTGATATATTTGTAGTGAGTCAACATGGATCAGATATTTGACTGATATATTTGTGGTGTAGCAACATGGATCAGATATTTGACTGATATATTTGTGGTGTGTCAACATGGATCAGATATTTGACTGATATATTTGTGGTGTAGAAACATGGATCAGATATTTGACTGATATATTTGTGGTGTGTCAACATGGATCAGATATTTGATTGATATATTTGTGGTGTAGCAACATGGATCAGATATTTGATTGATATATTTGTGGTGGGTCAACATGGATCAGATATTTGATTGATATATTTGTGGTGTGTCAACATGGATCAGATATTTGATTGATATATTTGTGGTGCAGCAACATGGATCAGATATTTGATTGATATATTTGTGGTGCAGCAACATGGATCAGATATTTGATTGATATATTTGTGGTGTGCCAACATGGATCAGATATTTGATTGATATATTTGTGGTGTAGCAACATGGATCAGATATTTGATTGATATATTTGTGGTGTGTCAACATGGATCAGATATTTGATTGATATATTTGTGGTGCAGCAACATGGATCAGATATTTGATTGATATATTTGTGGTGCGTCAACATGGATCAGATATTTGATTGATATATTTGTGGTGTGTCAACATGGATCAGATATTTGATTGATATATTTGTGGTGTGTCAACATGGATCAGATATTTGATTGATATATTTGTGGTGCAGCAACATGGATCAGATATTTGATTGATATATTTGTGGTGTGCCAACATGGATCAGATATTTGATTGATATATTTGTGGTGTAGCAACATGGATCAGATATTTGATTGATATATTTGTGGTGTGTCAACATGGATCAGATATTTGATTGATATATTTGTGGTGCAGCAACATGGATCAGATATTTGATTGATATATTTGTGGTGCGTCAACATGGATCAGATATTTGATTGATATATTTGTGGTGTGTCAACATGGATCAGATATTTGATTGATATATTTGTGGTGTGTCAACATGGATCAGATATTTGATTGATATATTTGTGGTGCAGCAACATGGATCAGATATTTGATTGATATATTTGTGGTGCGTCAACATGGATCAGATATTTGATTGATATATTTGTGGTGTGTCAACATGGATCAGATATTTGATTGATATATTTGTGGTGTGTCAACATGGATCAGATATTTGATTGATATATTTGTGGTGTAGCAACATGGATCAGATATTTGATTGATATATTTGTGGTGTGTCAACATGGATCAGATATTTGATTGATATATTTGTGGTGTGTCAACATGGATCAGATATTTGATTGATATATTTGTGGTGTGTCAACATGGATCAGATATTTGATTGATATATTTGTGGTGTAGCAACATGGATCAGGTTTGTGTATGAAACATTTTATTTGTGGCTCATCGTATAAGATAAGTATGTGAAACACTTGATGTGGCAACGTGGATTAGATATTGACGTACATAACCTTGTAGTCATAACAAATTGAATATCTCTGTTGACTAACACAGCCTAGAAGTCAGTATAACTTGGATAACTCTGTTGATGTACATAGCCTAGAAGTCAGTACAACTTGGATAACTCTGTTGACAAACATAGCCTACTAGTCAGTACAACTTGTATATTTCTCTTGACCGATATAACCTGCAAGTCTGTACAACTTGTATATTTCTCTTGACTGATATAACCTGCAAGTCTGTACAACTTATTTATCTGTCTTGACGAACCTGGTCTAGAAGTCAATACAACTTGGATGACTCAATTGACCAACATGGCCTAGAAGTCAGTGCAACTTGAACACATCTATAAACGAGCATAGATTAGAAGTCAGTGCATTTTAGATACTTATATTGATCAACATAACCTAGAATTCAGTAATACTTGGACACTTCTGATGATCAACCTAGTCTAAAAGTTATTACGACTTGAATACGTCTGTTCAAATCATTGAGATGACTAATTCGAGTTTTAGTGGACAAAGAGATAATAATACCCGCTATTAAGAATGTCAAGGATCGAATCCCGATCATGTCATCACATATAATTTCATTGAGATTACATGAGATCTGTTAATGTATTGAGTAATTACAAAGTGATACAGTTACAATAGAAAGTGTTCGTACCACTGCGTCGTGAACAGTTTTTTCTCATAACTTAAAAAGTATCACGATTAGTATTATGAAAGTACAATATATTATAAATATTAAACTAGCACACATCAAATAAATTTTTTATGTAAATTGAATGTCAAATAAACTGGTTATAAATAAATAACCAAACATAGGAGGGGCAGAAAGTGTTCGTGCGTCTACTTTAATGGTCAGTTGTGCAGCCTTTCAGGTGAATTACTTGGCGCAATCTCTCCTCATAGCCATCCATGATCGATTAACAGTACTCGACTGTTATTTTCTTCCATTCTTCTTTGAAGAAGGCCTCAAACTCTTGCAAGTTTTTCGGATGACGCTGATGAACCCTGGTCTTCAACTTAAGCCAAACATTTTTAATTGGCTTGAGATCGGGTGACTGCGATGGCCACTCTAGAACGCTTATATGGTTCCTCTGCAACCCGGATTCTACTTATTTCGATGTGTGCTTTGGATCATTGTCGTGCTGGAAGATCCAACGACACCCAAGCCGCAAGTTTCGAGCATCATTCTTGGTATAAGTACCTAATATATCAACATACTCTTATTTTTCCATGATTCCGTTGATGCAGTGAAGGCTGCCTACACCAGAAGAGCTGAAGGAACCACATAGCATGATCTAGCTACTTCCGTGTTTAACTTTAGGGACGGTGATCTTTGAAAGATTTCGTTCCCTCTTCTTACGGAAGATGTATCGAACGTCATTGTGGCCGAAAAGCTCGATTTTAGTCTCGTCTGACCAAAGAATACTCTTCCAATAGGTAAAGGGTTTATCTACATGATTTCTTGCATGCCTCAATCGTGCTTCTAAATGAACAGGATTTAAATATGGAGTTCTACGAGGACGGCATGCTTTGAATCCAGAAGAGCGTAACATGTTCGTAACTGTAAAGGTACTTACTTCAACCTTAGCTTTCCTTACCAGTTTCTGTATGTCATTACAGAATTTTGGTGGGGCATCCGGAACGAGAGAGGTTAGCAGTTGATCATATAAGCTTAAACGTGGCAATTATGCTTTGAACAATAGATTTTGGCACATTAAGTTTTGTACAATACCGGAAAAAGACACACGAGACTTATATTTTACAATAATTCGGTTTTTAAATCACTGGACAGTTGTTTCCTGTTCACCATGATGACCAATCAGATAATGACGGAGACGGCGCTAAATTGCCGGAAGTACGTTTTTTGCTGGCTAAATTCCAATAATTATGAACCTAATGTCTTGTTCTGGAATGGTATAATGTAGTTTATTTGCCAAACTAAACAAATTCTTTATGGGAATATCAGTTTTTTCATGTGTTCTTTAATGTACGAACACTTTCTGCTTCTCCTATTTTGGGGTATTTGTTTATAAACAGTTTTTTGTCGTTTAATTTACATAAATATTTATTTAGATGTGTGTTAGTATAATATTTATAATATAGTTTACGTCTGTTAGCCTAATCATGACACTTTTTAAGTTATAAGCAAAAACCCGTTCTGGACGCAGGTGTACGAACACTTTCTGTCGTAACTGTAGTTGTCAGTAATAACTTATAACTTTAATGGTAATTATATTTATGTTACCAACTACAACAAATGAAGTTCTGAATAAATTACAGGGTGGTCGCTAGAAAAGCGGAAAATTTGTCAAACAGCTATTTATTTTTACAAAGAATAACTTTTACAAATTTTTTTAAAGGCATATGTTATATTACACTCACAGATGCTCAAAATTATTAAAATCATGCATTTTATTCATGATCTCATCTGACCCTCAAATTTTCCGCTTTTCTAGCGACCACCCTGTATATCCTGCTAAGTTTGTATCTTTATGTCATCCGGGTAACCTTTGTTATGTTTTTATTTTGTTATTCAATTGGTTATGTGATTAATATTACCTTATTGTTTGATTCTTCTTTGCACCTTAGACTCAACCTCCAAAACCACTTTTACTGGGAGAAATAGCGATTCGTCTGTGGTTTGATCACAGCCGAACTGGTCTGCGAGTTACCTTACTCTCCGCTAGAGGTCTTCGTCGCAGGAAAACGTCTGGAGACTTAGCCAGTACTTTTGCCAAGTTAAGACTTGTTCCACAGTCGTATGTCTTCTTTTTCATGTTGTATCCTCAGCTAAAGTTTGATGTTTCACATAAAGCAGGGTTTAATGTAGCAAGCAGAGAGAAATACTTTGTCCACTTTGATCCGCAGTATTAGGCTTAACGTCCGATCAAAATTAAGTTCCATGATGATCAGCGTCAGGTAACATTACATACAAAATATAGCGAGGTTAACTACGTACGAACTGTAGCAAGAATATATCTACACCTAAAGTAAAGAAAGGTTATTACCACACATAAACTGTAGCAAGAATATATCTACACCTAAAGTAAGGAAAGGTTATTACCACACATAAACTGTAGCAAGAATATATCTACACCTAAAGTAAAGAAAGGTTATTACCACACATAAACTGTAGCAAGAATATATCTACACCTAAAGTAAAGAAAGGTTATTACCACACATAAACTGTAGCAAGAATATATCTACACCTAAAGTAAGGAAAGGTTATTACCACACATAAACTGTAGCAAGAATATATCTACACCTAAAGTAAGGAAAGGTTATTACCACACATAAACTGTAGCAAGAATATATCTACACCTAAAGTAAGGAAAGGTTATTACCACACATAAACTGTAGCAAGAATATATCTACACCTAAAGTAAAGAAAGGTTATTACCACACATAAACTGTAGCAAGATTATAACCAAACCTAAATTAGAGAAGATCATAAAACAAATAAACCATAGCAAGCATGTAAATACAAATAAATTATAACAAAGAGAGGAATACAAATAAACTATAGCAAAGATATAACCACAAATAAATTATAACAAAGAAATAACTACAAATAAACTACAGTAATTTACGCTGTTTTGGAATAGTAATACATCAACATATGTGACATAATAAATTGAAGACTTGTTTGAAATAACAGTAATTTGTGTGATCGTCTTAAGAATGAAGGATGTTTTTTATTTATATTTGATTGGACAACGTTTAGTCTACGTTTCTTATTTGTTCGTTACGTTAATATTTGAAGCTGTTATTACAGGACTGGTTTTGTATTGTAATGTTTATGAAGTATCCCCACCAGGTGAGGGCCTTACAGCATAAACTGTTTGACTTGTTCTATTTGTTACTAACAGAAGTACTCGTCTATTGGATGGAAGAAATAAAAACTTTTGTTAAAAAGAATAGAAAATTATACTTTATTTTTTAGCACAGTCAATATTAAAAGTGCAGTAAAAACATATAATGACAGCAGTACTGTAAAGAATGACGTGTTGTTTTTAATAATTCTATCAATATGAAGTAAATACGATTAAGTCTAGTGTTGATTGGTTAATACAGGTAGACGATACAAGGAACACATATTGACGTTTAGTTATATAGATAGTTCTATAACTTATTGTTTTCTGTGCTACAACAGTAAAGTGTTTCAGTTTTTTATACAGCTTGTTTGTTTATTTGTACAGATAAGCTCACTTAAGTGAGAATATGGAATATTGTATTAAACTTGGGTTTGTTTAAATTGTTTAAATTTGTTTAAAATTGTTTGAATTTGTTGACATTGTTTAAAATTGTTTGAATTTGTTTAAATTTTTTTTTAATTTGTTTAAATTTGTAAACAAGCTCATATAATTTAATTTTTTGAAATTTGGTATCAGTCATGGACTTCTCTGGATGTTTGGAGTCATGTCCATCTTGCCAAATTGTCACCTGTTTATCGTAAATAAAGTAACGGTTGATTTGTTCATTTTCTCAGAGCATCAGTTCTTCGTCTGGAATAAGAAGTGATTGCAGTCTTTGATTTGAGGGACAATGTCCACACCCTGTTGTTTTTCAGACAAATATTTAACTAGTGATTTGAGGGACAATGTCCACAGCCTGTTGTTTGTCAGACAAATATTTAACTAGTGATTTGAGGGACAATGTCCACACCATGTTGTTTGTTAGACAAATATTTAACTGGTGATTTGAGGGACAATGTCCATACCTTGTTGTTTGTCAGACAAATATTTAACTAGTGATTTGAGGGACAATGTCCACACCCTGTTGTTTGTCAGACAAATATTTAACTAGTGATTTGAGGGACAATGTCCACACCCTGTTGTTTGTCAGACAAATATTTAACTGGTGATTTGAGGGACAATGTCCACACCATGTTGTTTGTCAGACAAATATTTAACTAGTGACAAAGACTTCAGACTTATGTGTCTTTCACCCAACCCTCTTATTTTCTTTTGTGTGTATATGTAATTGTAATAAATGTCTAAAATAGTTAAGGCGTGCGACTCGTAATCTTAGGGTCGCAGGTTTGCATCCCCATCGCGCCAAACATGCTCGCCCTTTCAGCCGTGGGGACGTTATAAAGTTACGGTGAATCCCACTATTCGTTGGTAAAACAGTAGCTCAAGAGTTGGCGATTGGTGGTGATGACTAGATGCCTTTCCTCTAGTGTTACACTGCAACATTAGGGGCGGCTAGCACAGATAGCCCGCGAGTAGCTTTGTGCGAAATTCAAAAACAAACACAACAGTAATATGTCATTCACGTTTTCAAAATGGCTGTTCTGTTACTTAGTGTTTCGAACAAGCTCTGAATCAGAAACAAGATTCTACAGCTATATTTGAATAACCGATATTTTCATCGATTTAACAAAAGCCTTATCGTCTTTATCATCCAAGTTGAAACTATTGTAGGCATAGTGTGACAACCACGTAATTTAATACGACACAAAAAGTACTTTTTCAAATGTGTGTTGACAACGATTAAATCCTCGTTATTTATTTTTCATGAAAATTAAATTAAAATGTTCAAAGCTGTGCGAATTTATTGGTAAACGTACGCAACTACTGGTCTTTTTGTTCTGATAAATATTAGTCTAATTGTGTTCCGTAGTCCCCCGCTATTACAACGTTAAGTCTACGGATTTACAACCCCAAAATCAGCTGTTCGATTCCCCCTGCTGGACTCAGCAGATAGTGCAATGTGACTTTGCTATAAGAAAAACACACACGCTCGTGTCCCGTAACTGTAGAATATTAAGTCTGTTGATTGCTTATAACTCACAGAAGTTAATTTATTTAGGCAAAAAATGTATTCTGGGCTTATGTTTTTTTGTGTAACCGCTTAATTTTAGTAAATTTGTATTATACTAAATCCACAGTGGTTTCGGCACAAAAGAGACTCAAATGGCTGAATCAAGCACGAGCCCGAAATGGAATCAGACATTTGTTTTTCCCTCAGTCTCTTCTGAGGAGGTATGTAATGTATAGATTATGAAATATAAAACAGTCTCTTCTGAGGAGGTATGTAATGTATAGATTATGAAATATAAAACAGTCTCTTTTGAGGAGGTATGTAATGTATAGATTATGAAATATAAAACAGTCTCTTCTGAGGAGGTATGTAATGTATAGATTATGAAATATAAAACAGTCTCTTCTGAGGAGGTATGTAATGCATAGATTATGAAATATAAAACAGTCTCTTCTGAGGAGGTATGTAATGTATAGATTATGAAATATAAAACAGTCTCTTCTGAGGAGGTATGTAATGTATAGATTATGAAATATAAAACAGTCTCTTCTGAGGAGGTATGTAATGTATAGATTATGAAATATAAAACAGTCTCTTTTGAGGAGGTATGTAATGTATAGATTATGAAATATAAAACAGTCTCTTCTGAGGAGGTATGTAATGTATAGATTATGAAATATAAAACAGTCTCTTCTGAGGAGGTATGTAATGCATAGATTATGAAATATAAAACAGTCTCTTCTGAGGAGGTATGTAATGTATAGATTATGAAATATAAAACAGTCTCTTCTGAGGAGGTATGTAATGCATAGATTATGAAATATAAAACTTTTTCTCAAAATTGTATACTTTAAACATGTGCGTTGTTGGTTCTAAAAGAACTTTAAATTTCAATATGAGATTTGTTTTTTTTATTTATCGTTATTTTACCTCAGGATTTTCTGGCTATATTTAATGGAACTTAAAAAAAAGAACACATTTTACTTTGAAATGTTAGGAAAAACGTGTCGAGATATATTCTGAGTAGTTAGTTGTAATGTGATTTACTGATGCGTAGTTTATTTTGAATTTTTCACAAACAAAGAGAATGCGGGATACAGTCACTTAGCGATAGTAAAACCACTGTATTTCTTTGACTACATATTTCATAAGTTAACTTAAATTTGCAATAGACGTAATACAACAATTTCCTTTACTTTCTAACCTCTCTCCTACTTATTACACATTTTCGTTCGTATATTCCTTCATCAAAACACAAATTCCTTATTCACAAAACTGAACAGTCAGATTGAGTAACAAACTTCCTTTTTCAATAATCAATCATCCACTTTAACATAAATAACATTTTCTATTATTCATATCGTTTCTTAATTTTTCAAAGAAGTTTTAACTATTAAGCCATATCCATCACTTTAGTTCAAACCTCCCTCTGGCCAAACAAACAATAAAGATAACCAAATTAGAAAAACAGATAGTGTTGGATTGTGAAGTCCCTTTAATAATTCTTTTACATAAAGAAACTTGTCAAGAAACACGTTCGTAAAACAAAACAGAAGACATTGCATCAGGGACTGTAAAGAGACATTGAAGTTACAAAGTCGTTTTTTATCCAACATACTCAATCTATGTATAACTACCAATAAATATCTCTTGGAATAACATTAATATTCGTAAATATAACAAAATAAAATATTTTATTAATTACCTGCTACCTATAATTTATTCAGTCACCAAATTTTTATTGTTTTCTTGTGAGTGGTGCATGATGTAAAAATGGGACGACTTTTTGCCATCTGTCAACACTTGTGTTATTACAAAGTGTCACTGAAACCTTCAGTTTTATATTTGAAAAATACTAAATAACATTCCCATCAACAAGGAAACCGGAAACCCCACAACGTTCTATGATAACCCTGAAACTCATGTTCCTCTCATTCGGAATGATAAAGATATGATAACCCTGAAACTCATGTTTCTCCCATTCGGAATAATAAAGATATGATAACCCTGAAACTCGTGCTTCTCCCATTCGGAATAATAAAGATATGATAACCCTGAAACTCATGTTCCTCAAATTCGGAATAATAAAGATATGATAACCCTGAAACTCGTACTTCTCCCATTCGGAATAATAAAGATATGATAACCCTGAAACTCATGTTCCTCAAATTTGCTTGCTTGTGCCTGTTTTCTCTTTTTTCCTGCTTGACAAAAATTAAAAGTTCTTGCTTTATCAGATTAGGGTAAGAAAAGTGTACATTAGTTGAAATATTTTTGTGATGATTTCACCCCATAAGCTGCTGGACAAATCTCTGGAGGTCACAGTTTGGGATGAGAGTCCTGCTGGAGATAAGACACTTATCGGTGGAACAGAAATACAGTTCCAAAAAACTGACCTCCAAGACTGTCCGGAGTGGTATCCCCTCACGAGTGGTCAGCCCCCACCATTGTCACCGTCGCCAATTCAGAAGATTCAACACGGCAGCGTATCTGGTCATGACGTAACAGCACGTAAGGCCGTAAATCAAGCCGAGCAAGAAAGTTTACATACGTTCTCAGGTAAGCTAAAATGAAAGTGACACCTGAACATGGTAATTTGATGGAGATCGGGAAACATGACACCAAGAATATGTTACATATTACATATGTTACCAACGGCTCGTTTGGTTTGTTGTTGTTTTTTTATACCTAGATCCAACCGAAACGAGCCGATTTTACCTATATATTTTTCTCTACAAGTGGGCTTTCTCGACATCACTGATGTTACATGTGCTGTTCGGTGTGTGAAACCCTTAAAATTATTAAAATCTATTAACTTACTCTTTAGTTGTAGGCTGGTGCCTCCTTAACGTACTCTTTAGTTGTAGACTAGTACCTACTTAACGTACTCTTTAGTTGTAGGCTGGTGCCTCCTTAACGTACTCTTTAGTTGTAGGCTGGTGCCTCCTTAACGTACTCTTTAGTTGTAGGCTGGTGCCTCCTTAACGTACTCTTTAGTTGTAGGCTGGTGCTTTCTTAACTTACTGTTATGTAAATGTCGTGTAAATGTTTTGTAAGCGACAACATGTGTTGTGTTTAAATTTTCATTTCTATTATTTATATTTCCATATTTATATTATTGTTTCGAAGTTTAAACTAATAAAATATGTTGTTATTCATTTAGGGTAACATTTAGAATTTTCTAGAATTAAGTAGACCAATCATATGTATGTAAATGAAATGTTGGCGGCCTCGTGTCTAGACGTTGAGTCTCGTGCAAGAGCGGACATGCGCGGATTGCTCTGGAGTTCTGTAGAAGTTTCGCGATGTTTCGAGAAGTCTAGGCCGACAAATATATAAACAGACGAAGATGCGAGGTAGAAAAAGAAGAGTCATCAGTTTTTATTCGAAGAAAAGAAAAAGAAGAGTCATTAGTTTTTATTCGAAGAAGAGAAGAGTCAGTCATTAGTTTATATTCAATTTAAAAAATAGTGTATTTGTTCGAGAAGTTTTCAACGTTCGCTGTGTGATAATTCAACTTAGATTTGTGACTAGGGCTAGATCTACAGAAGCTGTGATTTTACTTTGTCAATCTCTACGATTCATTCGAATTAGTGGTTATACTGAAAGTCAACACGTACAGGACTTTTTAGGGGAGACCGAAGCGGAAAACGAGAAGTTGAAACATTCATCGAAAACACCGTAAAAAGAACTTCGTTATTCTCCATTCAAACTTCGAAATTTCTTCGTGGGACCAAATTCACCTCCTAGACTAGAATTTCGGATTTCTGATCTGAACTTTTGAACTTTCATTCTAGATCATTATATTTGACACAGGCCAGTACCATTTTGTATCGTAATTAACTTTGAAGGTTGAAACCAGTACTATTTTGTGTTGTAATTAATTTTGAATGTTGTAACTTAATATCTGTCATTGTTATTATATAATTTATGTTATATCTGTTACATACATGTTTAGTGTAATAAATTATACAAGCTGTTTTCTGTGTTTTTCTGTTGCGTTTAGTCTACGAAAAACATAAAACATAAAAAAAACGTAACATTACTCTTTAGTTGTAGGCTGGTGCCTCCTTAACGTACTCTTTAGTTGTAGGCTGGTGCCTCCTTTCTTTCTGGTACTTCCATTTTTGAGATTCCAAAATTGCAACTAACACTCAGTTAAATTACAACTAACACTCATTCAAAGTACTTTCTGGTGTTTTGTTTTTATCACAATGTTAAATCTAGTGAAGTTTACAACGTATATTTGTTGTTGTTCAGAAGTTTTCAGTTAATGCACTCATGTCGCTTGATGAATTGCATTTTACTGATAATATTTTTGGTTATCTTTGGTTTTGTAAGTAATTAAAATAATTACAGGTGACAAAGAAGACCAATATAAAGACGAAGAGAAAGAGGGAATTCCTAAAAGTTCGTCAATGGATTTTACTTGTAAGTACAATTAACTTCAGCTTTGAATTCCTAATAGAAATGTTAAATAATCGATATGTGTTTTCTTATAACAAAGCCACATCCGGTTATCAGGAAGACGAACTTCTGATTTTAGCGTTGAAAATCCGTAGATTTCCCGAAGTAAGAGACACCGTTGGTTCTTCAGTAGTAAGTTACAGTGCTAAAATCGGTTTTGACTCCTAGTTTAGATGCATCACAATATTTCAAATTTCTACTTAAAGAGAGACAAATATGAAAATAGTATATTATTTGGAACAAGAAAATTGCTAAATATTATATTTTTTCGTTATGATTTTTATTTAAATCACTTTAAACACTGCAATAATTTTATTTTATTATTAAACAAGCACCCTATGTTTACTGTTTTGGAAATTAAATTTCAAGATGAAAATGAAGTAATTTCCGTGACGACTTAGAACCGAAGTCATCCGATTTAAGGAAAAAAGACATAATATTAATAAACTGGAGTATTATGAGATAGGCTTAGCACTTATGGGTCTCTATCATAAACACTGAAATAATATAAAAATATGACATCGAGAAAAATATGTAACGTAAGAAACTTTAAAAATATTCTTCTTGTTATTTATACCAGAATGTGCAGTCAGAATTAATAGTCAATAATATTGTAGGCTTTAATTGTTTTTATGTTTCTGATACAGCGAATAAATCATAATGGATATTGTAGTTTCTAAACAAAATCTAGTAATACAATAGAAATATCAGAACTGTATACTAATTAATATAATGAATGTAATTTAAAATTAATATTACAAACCAAAATGAAAGCTCTATGTAACAAGAAACGGGGATATAGTGTGTATTAATATTAATACTCTGATATATAAATTATTTATAATTGAAAATGAGAAATAAATTAGTTAATATACTTATGTAATAATTAATTAAAAATCATGTTAATCAATTAGTATAAGGAATCAGAGTTATAAAAATACTGAGAAACAAAAATAGACTTGTTAAGAATAAGGATGACAAACAACTTAATGTTAAGACTCAAAGTGGAAACTAACTTAATGTTGTGAATCAGAACGATGAAAAATTATAATTAACAATCAGAATAAATAATCTAATGTTAAGGTTCAGAAGTATTAATAACTTAGTGCTAATGTTCGCAAAGATAAGTAACTTACTGTTAAGAACCAGAATGATAAATAACTTAATGGTAAGAACCACAATAATAAATAACTTATTGTTAAGAACCACAAAGATAAATAACTTACTGTTAAGAACCAGAATGATAAATAACTTACTGTTAAGAACCACAAAGATAAATAACTTACTGTTAAGAACCAGAATGATAAATAACTTACTGTTAAGAACCAGAATGATAAATAACTTACTGTTAAGAACCACAAAGATAAATAACTTACTGTTAAGAACCAGAATGATAAATAACTTACTGTTAAGAACCAGAATGATAAATAACTTACTGTTAAGAACCAGAATGATAAATAACTTACTGTTAAGAACCACAAAGATAAATAACTTACTGTTAAGAACCAGAATGATAAATAACTTACTGTTAAGAACCAGAATGATAAATAACTTACTGTTAAGAACCAGAATGATAAATAACTTACTGTTAAGAACCACAAAGATAAATAACTTACTGTTAAGAACCAGAATGATAAATAACTTACTGTTAAGAACCAGAATGATAAATAACTTACTGTTAAGAACCAGAATGATAAATAACTTACTGTTAAGAACCAGAATGATAAATAACTTACTGTTAAGAACCACAAAGATAAATAACTTACTGTTAAGAACCAGAATGATAAATAACTTACTGTTAAGAACCACAAAGATAAATAACTTACTGTTAAGAACCAGAATGATAAATAACTTACTGTTAAGAATCACAATGATAAATAACTTAATGGTAAGAACCACAAGGATAAATAACTTACTGTTAAGAACCACAATGATAAATAACTTAATGGTAAGAATGGCAATGATAAATAACTTATTGTTAAGAACCAGAATGATTAATAACTTACTGTTAAGAACCAGAATGATAAATAACTTACTGTTAAGAACCAGAATGATAAATAACTTAATGGTAAGAACCAGAATGATAAATAAATTAATGTTAAGAATCAGATTAAAAGATAAACTGCAATTTTTTGCAGCACTCAGAGTGCACAGAATATTCTTTTATTCAGAATTAATTTCGAATCAAACTGCATTTTAATTTCGTGGGCCCGGCACGGCCTAACGCGTTAAGACGTGCGCTTCGCAATCTGAGGGTCGCGGGTTCGCGCCCGAGTCGCGCCAAACATGCTCGCCCTCCCAGCCGTGGAGACGTTATAATGTGACGGTCAATCCCACTATTCGTTGGTAAAAGAGTAGCCCAAGAGTTGGCGGTGGGTGGTGATGACTAGCTGCCTTCCCTGTAGTCTTACACTGCTCAATTAGGGACGGCTAGCACAGATAGCCCTCGAGTAGCTATGTGCGAAATTCCAAAAAACAGACAAACAATTTAAGTTCGTTTTCAACGGTAGACCTGATCTAGATTAAATACTTTGGGATTATGATAATATAAGGTTAATTTTTTTCTTTGATAGGTAAAAATTATATACAATTAAAATCGTGACATGGCTTGAATAAATATGAAAAGGTATTCATAAGACACGATGAATTGAAAACGCTAAATATTTTCATTATAATTTAATGTAAAAATATAAGATAAAGCTTCACTTATTATAATCATAACATAATATAAAACTTCTAACCACATTTATAAATATCGAAAAGTATTTTAAGGCAAAATAAATCAGCCTTTTGTTCTGTACATCTTTATCAGCTGATAATGTTTTCTGAACTAAATTAACTGAATTTAATAGGCATTAGTATATAAACGTAAGCCTTTCCAATCCTAGTTACTCAGATATATGCACTCGCATATGAACATGTGAAATCAAATGAATAAGACATTTTATATGACATCAACTTGACGTGTAGCATCTTAGCCGTGCATTATACTGCTCAATATCTCCCACAAATACATTTTATTTAACTGTTTGTTTTTTAGAAAACACTGTATTTATTACTTCGGTTATTCTTTTGTCTTTACTTTTCTGTTCTAATCTTTACTCTAACATGAGTGTAGAATTGTACTTAAACGTTTTAAACATCATGTAAATTATCACCTTTACTGTTCTAGTCAGGTCCTGAACTTGTATCACGACACCATGTTTGAATGTAAATTATCACCTTTACTGTTCTAGTCAGGTCCTGAACTTGTATCACGACACGATGTTTGAATGTAAATTATCACCTTTACTGTTCTAGTCAGGTCCTGAACTTGTATCACGACACCATGTTTGAGTGTAAATTATCACCTTTACTGTTCTAGTTAGGTCTTGAACTTGTATCACGACACCATGTTTGAATGTAAATTATCACCTTTACTGTTCTAGTCAGGTCCTGAACTTGTATCACGACACCATGTTTGAATGTAAATTATCACCTTTACTGTTCTAGTCAGGTCTTGAACTTGTATCACGACACCATGTTTGAATGTAAATTATCACCTTTACTGTTCTTGTCAGGTCTTGAACTTGTATCACGACACCATGTTTGAATGTAAATTATCACCTTTACTGGTCAGGTCTTGAATTTGTTTAACGAAACTATGTTATTCTCCACCCCATAACACAAGGAGACATGGATAGATAATCCAACACGAAAAGGCCTTGGGTGATGTCTGTTTCGTGTTTATTTGCTATAGATATACACTTTCACCGGTTCCGGCTGTATTTCCGGCTTTTAGTAAATCCCGGAACCTCCGTTACAAGAATTATTATTAGAAAAACTTCATCACAAAATTATCGTACATTGTTGGCATTGTTTGTATTATTGATCGTACATTCTACAGATATTGTTTGTATAATCATACATTGTTGACATTGTTTGTATTATTGATCGTACATTCTACAGAGACTGTTTGTATAATCATACATTGTTGACATTGTTTGTATTATTGATTGTACATTCTACAGCGATTGTTTGTATAATCATACATTGTTGACATTGTTTGTATTATTGATCGTACATTCTACAGAGATTGTGAGTATAATCATACATTGTTGATATTGTTTGTATTATTGATTGTACATTCTACAGCGATTGTTTGTATAATCATACATTGTTGACATTGTTTGTATTATTGATCGTACATTCTACAGAGATTGTTTGTATAATCATACATTGTTGACATTGTTTGTATTATTGATCGTACATTCTACAGAGATTGTGAGTATAATCATACATTGTTGATATTGTTTGTATTATTGATCGTACATTCTACAGAGATTGTGAGTATAATCATACATTGTTGATATTGTTTGTATTATTGATCGTACATTCTACAGAGATTGTGAGTATAATCATACATTGTTGATATTGTTTGTATTATTGATTGTACATTCTACAGCGATTGTTTGTATAATCATACATTGTTGACATTGTATTATTGATCGTACATTCTACAGAGATTGTTTGTATAATCATACATTGTTGACATTGTTTGTATTATTGATCGTACATTCTACAGAGATTGTGAGTATAATCATACATTGTTGATATTGTTTGTATTATTGATCGTACATTCTACAGAGATTGTGAGTATAATCATACATTGTTGATATTGTTTGTATTATTGATCGTACATTCTACAGAGATTGTGAGTATAATCATACATTGTTGATATTGTTTGTATTATTGATTGTACATTCTATAGAGTTTTTTAGTATAATCATACATTGTTGATAATGTTTGTATTATTGAACGTGCATTCTACAGAGATTGTTTGTATAATCATACATTGTTGACATTGTTTGTATTATTGTACATTCTATAGAGTTTTTTAGTATAATCATACATTGTTGATATTGTTTGTATTATTGATTGTACATTCTACAGAGTGTGTTAGTATAGTCGTACATTGTTTGTATTTATTCTATGGAACATTACAAGTGGCGTTTCTCCTCCCTGTGTAATATTTAAATATTTACACCCAACAGTGTGTAGAACATTACAAGTGTCGCTTCTCTTCTCTCTATAATATTTAAATATTTACATCCAACAGTGTGTAGAATATTACAAGTGTTGTTTCTCCTCCCTCTGTAATATTTAAATGTTTACATCCAACACTGATTAGAACATTACAAGTGCTGTTCATATATTTATGTGTCTCGCATTTATATTTTGAGAAGTTTCGACGCCAAATTGAACTGTAAACTTCAGGGAAGCAAATTGAGAGACGCTGATCACAGCTACTTAAAATCGTTTGACGGTTATAATCCGCAATTGTTCTCAGAACCATACTTCGTAACTTAACCAAAATGTAGTTACTTCACTGAGACAGTCACAGCTCTTCTTGTAGGAGTACGTTTTACTACCAGTTGAAGATATAAAAGTTTGTTGAAAGGACGTAAATGTTCACTAGAAAAGTGACTGAAACCCTGGACCCTCTGATTGCAAGTCTAGCGTCTTAAGCACAGTTAAATAATTATATATTTAATTTAAATATATAAATTTTACTGGTCAGACGAAAAGTAACGAATATTGTTGACATTGTATTTTCTAAAGACATCTGTTATGGGTATTAAAACTTTAAAATAAAGTACAGATTAACAAAGAAGATTTTAACCTGAAGATAGCCTAATAAGGTCGAATCATTGTTTTCTATTTTATTTTAATTATAGTTTTAATAGTCACACCAGCCGTGTTCAGAGACATTGTTACTTCAAGTGGGTTTCTCGTCGTCATGAATTTTCACATTATGGTAGAATAACGCGAGATTTTTAACAAGCGTTTTTTGAAATAACGACCAGACTTTTTGAAATCGCTGAAATTGTGGTAAAATCTTAAGTGAAATACGCTGCTTGATTTCAATTTCACAATAGTTTTTCACGCTGACAAGTAAACATAGGATGTTGTGTTTTTGGGTAATTAATAGACGAGATCTAAGGTGAAAACCGTACTAGTAATAACACTCTTAAAATGTTTCAATCGATTTTTTTTTAATCTCGTTTAATTTGCGGTTTTAAGTTTTCCCTTCTGAAGATGCTTGGGATCAAATACAACAGATACCAACAGATGGCGGTAGCAGACACTGTGTTGAAGCAACCAATGCAAACCTATTACTTGCAAATAAGAAAACTTCGGTACAGTTGACGACACGAGACGGCTCTTCTGGTAACTTAACCTCAAATATCAGTTTATAAACTGAAAATTAATTATATTATTTTCGCATGGCTCCTGAAGCGAAGTTAAGAATATAAGTGTGTGGTAAATTTGAGAGAAAACGATAATTATGTGAAGATAATATAACAGTGGTTATCGAAATTTTAGTATAACACATTTAAGCCTAATTTCTTTAAAAACAACTACTATTGATTTGTAATATCTAACGGTAATGAGTGTTATAAACTGCCAGTTAGTATAGAATATAAATATATGTTTAAAGCTGTAGGAATTTTTCAGGAACTGATAATTTTTAAAATGAATATTTTTATGTAAGAGAGAAAAATATTTGGAATTTTTATACAGATTTCCACGTTAAACCTAAAATTAAGGATCAAGAAAGAAACCCCAGTGTTCATTCCAATAAGTCATGCACATCGGATAGTGAGAAAGGTAGATTCTTATTATTGACTCCATGTCTATTAGCCATAATTTTATTATTAAACTCTTGTCAGCTGGCCCTAATATTATGTCACGTAAGGCTCCTTGTTATCATTAAATCCATGTCACGTAAGGCTCCTTGTTATCATTAAATCCATGTCACGTAAGGCTTTTAGTTATAATTAAAACAATGTCACGTAAGGCTCCTTGTTATTATTAAAACAATGTCACGTAAGGCTCCTTGTTATTATTATATCCATGTCAACAGGCTCCTTGTTATTATTATATCCATGTCAACAGGCTCCTTGTTATTATTATATCCATGTCAACAGGCTCCTTGTTATTATTATATCCATATCAACAGGCTCCTTGTTATTATTATATCCATATCAACAGGCTCCTTGTTATTATTATATCCATGTCAACAGGCTCCTTGTTATTATTATATCCATGTCAACAGGCTCCTTGTTATTATTATATCCATATCAACAGGCTCCTTGTTATTATTATATCCATGTCAGCAGGCTCCTTGTTATTATTATATCCATGTCAGCAGGCTCCTTGTTATTATTATATTCATGTCAACAGGCTCCTTGTTATTATTATATCCATGTCAGCAGGCTCCTTGTTATTATTATATCCATGTCAGCAGGCTCCTTGTTATTATTATATCCATGTCAGCAGGCTCCTTGTTATTATTATATCCATGTCAACAGGCTCCTTGTTATTATTATATCCATGTCAACAGGCTCCTTGTTATTATTATATCCATGTCAGCAGGCTCCTTGTTATTATTATAACCATGTCAACAGGCTCCTTGTTATTATTATATCCATATCAACAGGCTCCTTGTTATTATTATATCCATGTCAGCAGGCTCCTTGTTATTATTATATCCATGTCAGCAGGCTCCTTGTTATTATTATATCCATGTCAACAGGCTCCTTGTTATTATTATATCCATAACAACAGGCTCCTTGTTATTATTATATCCATGTCAGCAGGCTCCTTGTTATTATTATATCCATGTCAGCAGGCTCCTTGTTATTATTATATCCATGTCAGCAGGCTCCTTGTTATTATTATATCCATATCAACAAGCTCCTTGTTATTATTATATCCATGTCAGCAGGCTCCTTGTTATTATTATATCCATGTCAACAGGCTCCTTGTTATTATTATATCCATGTCAACAGGCTCCTTGTTATTATTATATCCATAACAACAGGCTCCTTGTTATTATTATATCCATGTCAGCAGGCTCCTTGTTATTATTATATCCATGTCAGCAGGCTCCTTGTTATTATTATATCCATATCAACAGGCTCCTTGTTATTATTATATCCATGTCAGCAGGCTCCTTGTTATTATTATATCCATGTCAACAGGCTCCTTGTTATTATTATATCCATGTCAACAGGCTCCTTGTTATTATTATATCCATGTCAGCAGGCTCCTTGTTATTATTATATCCATGTCAGCAGGCTCCTGTATGTGCAAATACGAGGTCTGTTCAAAAAATACGCAGACTGTTTGAATTGCGCGGCTCCAGTTGGTTCCAGCGCAATCCGCTTGGTTTCGCTAGATCGTACAGATCAGCTGATTACGACGCCATTTCCCGATTGCAGATATCTTTATTTGTGTATTAGCTACGCAGTTTTAAATAAAGTGCGATTTTTTCGTTTGGCGGATTTCAGAATGAATAACCTGAAGGAGCAACGACTTGCTGTGAAATTTTATGTTAAACTTGGAAAATCTGCGACTGTAACTTTTGCTATGCTTTACCCGACTTACGGTGATGTTGCTATGAAGCGTACGGCATGTTTCAAGTGGCATGAACGTTTTAAGGATGGTCGACAGTCCATTGAAGATGGACGTCCTTCCACGTCAACTGACGACCCACACGTCGACAAAATTAACACCCTGGTGCGGGCAAATCGACGTCTGCCTGTCAGGGAGCTTTCTGAAAAATGTGGGATATCAGTTGGATCTTGTTACGAGATTTTGACCGAAAATTTGAAGATGCACCGCGTTGATGCGAAATTTGTGCCTCAGAACACGTGAGTTTTTGGCCAAACACTCGATCACTGATCTTCCCCACCCCCATACTCACCTGACCTTGCTCCTTGCGATTTGTTCTTGTTCCCCAAACTCGAAAGACCCTTGAAAGGAAGATTTGAGACGATTCCCGAGATTAAGGCAAATGCGACGAATGAGCTGGAGGACATTACAAAAGAAGCGTACCGTGACTGTTTCAACAAGTGGAAACACCATTGGGATAAGTGTGTGCGTTGGGGAGGAGAGTACTTTGAACGGGTCCCATACCTGTAACTTTTAAGTAAAGTACATTTTGTTTTATGACGTCAGTCCTCGTATTTTTTGAACAGCCCTCGTACATCTTTGGCGCCTCGTGAACTACATGATTTATTACATTATTTTTCAATAGAATATTTTGATATGTGGGAAGTTTCTCCAAATTATTGAACTTTGAATCTTACACTGTGAAGCCAGGGCCATACGACATCGTTACAACCCATGTCGCCTAGTCTACTCATACTCTGACCACCATGTATTTTGACAGCATTCTGCAGGATACCCTGATCGTAGTTTCCATTACAAAAGGCTACTACGTCTTAGACTGTCAACCCAAAGTACAACATACACCCTGCTTGCTTTATATAATCCACCTTTTGCACGAAGTCAAAGGCATAACAGAGTCAATTTCAACCGTCCAATTGCACAGAAATATTCATAAACGCTGTTTTAGGCACATTGACCGTTATGTTTTCGCACGTAATAGCATCAGTAAACGTTTCACTGTCCACCCGCGTGAATTATGCCACTTTTGAAGGGATTTGTCGTGAAAGTAACTTGTGCTACTTTCCAAGACAGACGTCCATCTTGATAACCGTCTTACTGGTGCCTAGGACACCCACGTGGACTGGTTTTTCTCTGATTCTGTGTTTTTAAGTTATTACCCATTAGAGAATACCGCACGTATCTTACAAAGGCTGGGGTGTGATTGAATGATCCTTGTAACCCATGTTAATTCGTATTCATTTTATTTTTCAATGCTGTTAAGAACGGGGTTAAAAGTCCGGGTTTTAAATCCAGTGAGAGTAACATTGTCGGTGAAATGACCGGGTTCGGAAAGTGCTGAACAACCGGGAACTATTTGGCATCCGGCTTTGCTGCATGAACTAAACTTTCAAATAGAATACCTCTCATTATCAGTTTAAACTCAGTTGTCTCCTTCCAAAAGAGCAAAACAAGGATATCCTGTTATGTTTTGTTTTGGAAGGAGACAACTTAAACTTCAGGAAATACGTGTTTAAGACGATCGTTAAACAGTAGAAATGAAAATGTTTTTTTGTTTTTTTTTCAGAATTCTCCAAACGTTTCTGAGTTTAAACTGGTAGATAATAATGAGAGAAAGTCTATTTAAAAGTTTAATGTTACTTTGATTTAGTGTGTTTTACCGCTGAGTGTTTACCGCCTTTTCAATTTGTCAGTTAATTTCAGTATCTTTATATCCTCTTTGTAACATGGTTAGTCTTAGATCCTAAGTGTGCTTTCTGCAATGTTTCATCTGAGCATATCTTCTTTAGTCTAAGAGCTTGACTGAAGGTAATGTTTCATTTAGTGTAAAACGGGTGACAATTCTTATAGTAAAGGTGTTGCAGTCTGTCTGTAGGTGTTTTTGTTCAAGTCAGTTTATAGTAAAGGTATTGCAGTCTGTCTGTAGGTGTTTTTGTTCAAGTCAGTTTATAGTAAAGGTATTGCAGTCTGTCTGTAGGAGTTTTTGAGCAAGTCAGTTTATAGTGAAGGTATTGCAGTCTGTCTGCAGGTGTCTTTGTTCAAATCAGTTTATTGTGAAGGTATTGCAGTCTGTCTGTAGGTGTTTTTGAGCAAGTCAATTTATAATGAAGGTATTGCAGTCCGTATGTAGGTGTTTTTGAGCAAGTCACTTTGTAGTGCAGGAATTGCAGTCTGTCTGTAGGTGTTTTTACAAGTCAATTTATGAAATTCCTATTTTTAGAAGAACTGTAACATCAGACAAGTTGATGTACATAGGTAAGTAATCACAGATAAACTTTACTAGTTTGTTAAAAGGTGTTTGAACCCACGTGTTTTACCGACATCATGAATATATTTAAAAAAAGTTTTGTGCCTATCGCGAGTAACGAAACTCGGTTTTACCAGTGTGAGTCCGTTTAAGAAAGGGATATTTTTATTTTCAACACATAATTTGTACACAGACAACAAGAGAAGCACTGTGCTGTTTTATCAACTGACTTCTGTGCTGTCCTGTTTTATTAAGTAACTGCTTCATTTAACTGTTTTATTAAGTGACTGCTACATTGTACTGTTTTATTAAGTAACTGCTACATTGTACTGTTTTATTAAGTAACTGCTTCATTGTACTGTTTTATTAAAAAACTACTACTACGTACTGTTTCATTAAGTGACTGCTACATTATACTGTTTTATTAAGTCACTGCTACATTGCACTGTTTTATTAAGTCACTGCTACATTGTACTGTTTTATTAAGTCACTGCTACATTGTACTGTTTTATTAAGTCACTGCTTCATTGTACTGTCTCATTAAGTGACTGCTACATTGTACTGTTTCATTCAGTGACTGCTTCATTGTACTGTCTCATTAAGTGACTGCTACATTGTACTGTTCTATTAAGTTACTGCTACATTGTATTGTTTTATTATGTAACTGCTACATTGTACTGTTTTATTAAGCAACTGCTACATTGTACTTCTTTATTAAGTGACTGCTATATTGTACTGTTTTATTAAGTGACTGCTACATTGTACTGTTTTATTAAGTGCCTGCTTCATTGTACTGTTTTATTGTATTTCGTGAATATCAGTATGATATATCTGTAACAACACAACAAGGGGATGTACTTGTTTCCAGGGAGTGGAGACTAAGTAAGGGGGCACTGATAATTGAATACAAATACATACATCTATATCCTCTATGAATAAAAAGTTTCTCAGTGGGGGGCACCGTGGACACTCATTCTGTCGTAAATATTATAGCACGACTTTAATTCGGCTAGCGAGGATGTCACTTTTATACTTGTTTGTTTGTTTGTTTTGGAATTTTGCACAAAGCTACTCGAGGGCTATCTGTGCTAGCCGAACCTAATTTAGCAGTGTAAGACTAGAGGGAAGGCAACTAGTCATCACCACCCACCGCCAACTCTTGGGCTACTCTTTTACCAACTAAAAGTGGAATTGACCGTCACATTATAACGCCCCCACGGCTGGGAGGGCGAGCATGTTTTACACGACGCGGTCGCGAACCCGCGACCCTCGGATTACGAGTCGCACTCCTTACGCGCTTGGCCATGCCGGGCCCACCTTTATACCCCACGGAATTGTAAACACGCAGACCCACATTCCGACCCTGAGCAAGATCGGCCCACATTTAACAATAACCTTTCATGAAACAAACATAAATAATAAACTAAAAACAACATTATTAGTTCGTAGAGACAACGTTTGGGTCAGAACAGTTCATAACATTATTATTAGTTCGTAGAGACAACGTTTGGGTCAGAACAGTTGTCAACATTATTATTAGTTCGTAGAGACAACGTTTGGGTCAGAACAGTTGTCAACATTAGTATTAGTTCGTAGAGAAAACGTTTGGGTCAGAACAGTTCACAACATTATTATTAGTTCGTAGAGACAACGCGTGGGTCAGAACAGTTCATAACATTATTATTAGTTCGTAGAGACAACGTTTGGGTCAGAACAGTTGTCAACATTAGTATTAGTTCGTAGAGACAACGTTTGGGTCAGAACAGTTGTCAACATTAGTATTAGTTCGTAGAGACAACGTTTGGCTCAGAACAGTTCACAACATTATTATTAGTTCGTAGAGACAACGCGTTGGTCAGAACAGTTCATAACATTATTATTAGTTCGTAGAGACAACGTTTGGGTCAGAACAGTTCATAACATTATTATTAGTTCGTAGAGACAACGTTTGGGTCAGAACAGTTGTCAACATTAGTATTAGTTCGTAGATACAACGTTTGGGTCAGAACAGTTGTCAACATTAGTATTAGTTCGTAGAGACAACGTTTGGGTCAGAACAGTTCACAACATTATTATTAGTTCGTAGAGACAACGCGTTGGTCAGAACAGTTCATAACATTATTATTAGTTCGTAGAGACAACGTTTGGGTCAGAACAGTTGTCAACATTATTATTAGTTCGTAGAGACAACGTTTGGGTCAGAACAGTTGTCAACATTAGTATTAGTTCGTAGAGACAACGTTTGGGTCAGAACAGTTCACAACATTATTATTAGTTCGTAGAGACAACGTTTGGGTCAGAACAGTTCACAACATTATTATTAGTTCGTAGAGACAACGTTTGGGTCAGAACAGTTGTCCAAGTGTCTCCAGCGACTCTCATGCCGCTTGAGACGTTACGATTGCGTAACTTTAACAAGGCACGAGCTATTAATAGTTTTGTTTTGTTTTCCCACGTCGGTCCTCCCTTCACTATGAACACCGATTACATATTTACTGAAAGAAGTAAAACTGTGTGATGTAGACTTAATTCAAGGATTTTTATAGCATCTTTTAATACAAGGTAGGATTTAGTCATGTGAGGCTGATATCTACATGGTGTTCAGAAAGTCACTGTGCAGTTTTGTAATCATATGTCTATTCGGTCTATTTCAAGCCAGCTACTGATAGCAGTGTTTAGAAACAAAATAAGAAGGATCCAGGCCTGTATTTATAACAACCGAGTCACTTTCAACATTGTTTATAATAGTCATTCATATTCACCTCCTGTATTCCATATTGAAACATGTCTGTTAATAAATGTATAAGAGCACAGTGACATTCCGAACACCCTTCACTTGGGTATTTTAATATATTAGGTAATATTTCACCAGAAATAGAAAGTAATCAAAACGTTCTCCATCAGCAGATTGTACACTCGCATCAACTGGTATTTCCAGCCCTAACCTGAACCCAGAAAATGAAATCCCCATTATGACCATTGGACCCACAGGGATCAGAAGAGGAGCTGGGCAGGTCTTTCCACCAAACACGAAGTTAGATGGAGGCAAGTTGTGCACACTATTCTCAAATAAGAAATATCTTAAATGTGAAGAAAACTGTAGACGATATGTTTTGAACAACAACACAGTATAGTCTGTAACACTTGTACGATCATTGATGACACTGAAGAGATAACAATACAGTAAGAGTTTGTTTTTCTTACATTTTCAAGTTCTGCCAAGCAACTTTGATGTAACATGTAATGTTGAAAACACTTGGAAAGGAGTAATAACCAATTACAGTATTCTGAAGTGGAAATACTCAGTTAACCAAGCATGTTTTGTTTCTTTGGTATTTTATGTTAAATGAATGCTTAGTTAAATGGGCGGCAACTGCTTACTGTGGAAATATGTGACGACGTATGGAAGGTCTTCCGTCTGAAGACGAAAAGCGGAACCAATACATTGTTGTTAAACGTAACCCTAAATAAAAAGTGTAAATACATTAACTACAAAACATTTGTGTACATTTTGAAGTTTAATAACGTCCTCTGCTCAGTTTGTTTTATTTAATTACTTCACAATAGTTTTCAAGTTTCAAAAGATGCTATGGAATCCTTCAAATTTAAATATTCTTCTGTCAATTTCAGTTGAGACGCTAGGAGAAATAAAATTGGGATTTCTGTTGACCAAGGGTCAGTTAGAAGTAGAAGTCTTCTGTGCCTGCCAGTTGCCACTTTCATCCTTAGGTCAACCACCAGGTAATGTGATAGAGGTCTAAGTTCCGTATTAGGTGGCTATCTGGTTTTAGGATCGGTCAGTCTTGAAAATCGTAAAATATTTTCTGATTTTCTTAATTATAAAACTCATTGGAATAATTACATTTGAGAAACGTCTTAACAGTTTATGGCATTTTTACTGTTATCTTAAAGTTAATCTCAATGGTATTGTTGTTACTCATTCTATGAGTAGTAAGGAAAGGTTTGTACTGCTGGTGAACAGTGTGGCACATAAGAAAACTAGGTAGTGAAAGCTTATTGTAAAGAGACAAGCTGAACAAAGGGTAAATTACGCCTGTTGACCATTACGAAAGTGTGCTACAACTTCTTGGTAAATGTAAAGCTACAGGAGGGCTATCTGCGCTAGCCGTTCATAATTTAGCAGTGTAAGACAAGAGGGAAGGCAGCTGGTCATCACCACCCACTGCCAACTCTTAGGCTATTCTTTTGCCAACTAATAGTTGGTTTGACCGTCACATTATAACGCCCTCACGAGCATATTTGATTCGAACCCGCAGCCCTCAGATTATGAGTCAAGCGCCTTAACCAACTGGCCCTCCTGGGCCACCCTAAAGTGTAGTAAACGTTGTTATAACTGCATAAAAATAAGTAATTAAGGTTCCAATCATTGGTCATCTTTAACCGTTGGAAGCTGAACTGCTTGTTACAAATGTATCATGTATTAGTAACTCGTGTGAACTATACTTTTAAACTCGACATTCATAAATTCAACACAGTATTCAAAATTATACTAAACAGTAGTTTACCAAACAACTTGTACTTTTGAAAGTTTCACAACATTATCTGTTGTTACAGATACGTACATTAAAACCTACCTGAAGGAAGGAGAAAAACAGATGCAGAAACGTAAAACTCGAATTGTTCGCAGTACTTCAAGTCCGCAGTATCGTCAGACATTAAAATATAGTATGTCGGACATTCAGGGACGCCATCTATTGGTAAGAGTTTTTAAAAAGTATATTAAATGTTTTTTTTAATAAAATGCTTTAAAATAATGCCCTCCGCTGGTACAGTGGTATGTCTACGGATTTACAACGCCAAAATCATGGGTTTGATTTCCTTCGGTTGGCTCAGCAGATATTCCGATATGGTTTTACTCTGAGAAAACACAGTTTAAAATAATACGTATGTTCAACATGTTACATGTCATTGTCACATAGATGAGTATATACTTATTATGTACAAGACAATAAGTTGCATTTAATATGCGAGCTTTCTTGCAAGTTTGGCCATACTGCTTTTATTTAATCATACTATAATGTATCCATACGTTTTGATTTATGTCCGTCAAAATTATATTGCTAAAGAAATTAGCAAATACATTATTTCGTTTTACGTAAATGTTTTCTCGAATCAATGTATAGGGGGAGCTACTGGTAGCTCATAAGGCTGTAATTCAGCGTGATGCTACAATTAATCACTACACATTTTTACCGTTTTGTCATTAATAAAGAACACACTAGACATGTAAGCACACGAACATACACTTGTAATAATCCTTCGCGTTATACAGAAGTTTAGTTGTCTGTAGATAAGTATAAAGGGATATCTGCGTTTGTAGCATTGTGAATCCGCAGGAAAAAAACAACAACCGCTGTGCCATTGGGGGACTTGTACGAAGGTCAAAGGTTGCATAACACAATGCTTGTTCCGTAAAGTCATATTTCTTTGGTCCAGTTTCTGTCCTTCTGTAGCAACAGTATAATACTATCAAAAGGCACATATTCTTGTAAAAGTTAGTACGAGTTAAGAATTTATCTTTCTTGAATACGTTTATTTCGAATTATTGTCAAAGGGTAACCTGAGGACCGTAAAATACTGTTTTAGGACTGATCTGATTTATAAGTGCAATATCTATATGATTCTAGATCCGCCAAGTTGTCTTGTGCTGATGTTGTGGAAACCATCTGTCTGTTCCAGCAATTAATCAAAGTGCAGCTATGAATTGCAAGCTATCCAGCAGTCCAAGGGTTTTTATTTTTATAATTATTATGTTTTCTACATAAATAGGTGTATGTGTGTGCTACTTGTTTTCTTTGGTTGTCTTCACTCATTTTGTGGTATTTTGGTACATAGATACCCAGTAGGTTCCTAACAAGCAAAATAAGTAATTAATTTACAGTTGGGTATCGTGATCAAAGGATCTGTTTGTTGGAGAGTCAAGTTATCAATATTCATCCTTTTTTCCAGAGTTGAAAAACTGTTTTCAGCCTAAAAGGGCACTTTTAAAGCCCCTGTATAAATTACGTTGCAGAAGTGAAGATGAGGAAGTAATCAGAGAATACGATGTGGACTAGGGAAGTTTCTGGAAGTCACAGTGAGAGTTACATTTTTAATCAGTCCCGAGACTGTAAGGGTGACATGTGAAAATCCCACATGCCACTTTATATTCTTTTAAAATGGGGTTTAATAGGTTTCATAAGAAATTAGAGTAGAATATTTTTATAAAGTTGACGATCCTGCTTCAGTATTGATGTTAAGGCTTCTTAACCCTGAGGCAAACTGATTGGTACCGTTTTTTTTATTTATCAATATTCTAATAATTTTCTGTAGGTGGAAGTAGATAAAAAGTCAGAGGAGACCGAGGCTTCAGTTTTGTTGGCTAAAACTTCTATCAAAGGACAAAAGTAAGCAACTGGCAATGAAATAGGCCACAGACAACTAAATTTAAATATCAGTTTCTTGGCTGAGGATATTTTTATATATGGTATACATTTCCTTCTTTAGGTTATGGTATGGGAACGACAAAAAGGCTTTGATCACAATCACCCAATGGGAACTGTAGAAATTGAACTTGGTCGTCTGGATCTGTCCAAGTCGATGATCTGTTGGTATCCTCTCTATCCTCTTCCCAGCCATGAGCCAGATTCTTGTGTGTCTCCATAATTACTCACGTTACTTCAACAGCTGTTAGTGTTAAAAAAAATTACTGAAAGCTTACTCGTACCAAAGTTCTTTTATTTCCATGAATCATACCAGTGGAGTCTTTCAAGAAATCTGGAGGCCAACTGATGATTCAGAATGTTCCAAGTAATAGGTATAGGTTATAATATTGTGCTTTCATGACATAAGTGAATGCTTTAACTGAAACACTGAAATGGTACACAGAGAACATCTGACTGTATTGTTGCATGAGCTTAGAATTATAATATTTTATAACTGAATGGTACATAAATGACCTTGAGGATAACCTCGAACATCTTTGCTCATTCTTTAATGTACACAGTCCCTCAGTGGAAACACACAGAATAAGAAACAGCCATTAACTACAAAAATAAGCCATCGAAAATTACTTGATTTATATATTTCATACATTTTGAGAAAAGTTGTGTATAGAATATTCCGTGGGAGAAATTGTTTACAAAATATCTCTACAACATATTAGCCAATGGGGTCTCTTTAGTTTGTAATATAATGTTAGATTGGTGGTTGTATTGTTACAAATCATTCTAATAGACAGTTATTCTTGTTCGTCTTCATTCAAACATATTTAACAAGATTGAGGTCAGCTGCTTGTGGATTTTATAATCTCAGATAACTGGCCCTGGTAGCAACCTAAATGTTTGGTAACGAGGATTGAACCTGCAACACTAGGTAGTTACAGTGTTGATTAAAAAACAATGAAAGACCACAGATATGGGTAAATTAGAGATAAGTGAAGTGTTTTATTGTAAAACAATGTACTTTTCATAGTTATGACTAGACACTAGTGTTGCATTGTGACACATTTTCAAGTGGTTCTAACCATCAAGTTATTGTTTGGTCAACATTTTCAATTTTTTCGAGTATAACTCCATTACGTGAAGAAAACAGATTACATAAAAAAAAGTAAAATAAAATCACTGAATTTTTCTGAATGTTTTTACTTGTGTTTGAATTTAAAATAAAGTTGAAAATATGTACCTATTTTGTGAAAAGTTCTTATAACCCGTGTTTTTTGGGGTTTTTTGGAGACCACTTCAAGCCAGAATGTGTAACTTCTACAAAGGCAAAAATAAAAATATCTACAGATCATTATATTGTAGTAACAACAGAATGTTTAAACATAATACATTCATTAATGATAATTATGATTTATCCCTTGCTATCTTACATCAACAACTTAATACATTTTTGCACATCTACAAGATGTACTAAATTACCCATAAAAACTAAATGGTAATGATGTTCCAGCCTTTAAATAATAAAACACAAACAAAACTTGTTCATCACAAGCATCACCTAAGAATTGATTCATTTACAAACAACAAAAAATAATGATAACGAAAATTCAAATATTTGGCTGGAAGCATATCAAATAAAAACATCAGATGAATAAACTTAACAAAATGAGTCATTACAAGGTCCTCTGGTAAGGTCCTCTACTGTTTCTTACTTTTCTGCATCAGTTCAAGATTTTTGGATAACTTTCTGCCGCAGTAATCTCTTCTCCTGGACAGCTGTGACACACAGAAGACTGTGTGTCAAGAAAGTTGTAGAATTGTCTGTAGCACGTTTTTCTCATGCTCAATTGGATTTAGGTCTGATGACTCAGTAGGCCAGTCCAACAGAAAGATAGCAGGATCTTATCAACCTAACATCTTGCTGTCATGGATCCTCCCATCCACCATGCAGAGATCTGCATCCCCACCCAAACACATCAAAGCAGACAATGTTACAGACTGATTACTGTTCCTCTTGAAGTCTCACACATTAATCACATCCTGTACATGAGCTCAGCAGGGCACAACACATGTGCTCTGAGGGCTTGGTGAGGTTTCTAAGGGTTAACCTCTATATAGATTGGTTGACTACTGCCCCTTCACCTTTTCTGCAACCCTAGCTTCCAAATGTATTATCCTTGTTTGATACCTGCACCACAATCTATTGACTAGAGATTCCACACACACCTCCCCCAAGACCTGGGTGTGGCCCTCTTGTAACATTGTAACAACTTAACAAACTTTACTTCTGGTTAATTTGTTTCTAACAGCTTGTACACTCACTGCAAACATTAAAACCAGCAAAAAATATATACAAATCTAACATCATTTCAACAAAAATATCTTTTCTAATTAATAAAGACTAGCAATTTACTTTACATATTTGGTTCATTTCTCACAAAAGCCTATTAACTGAGGAATCACCAAACTCTAACTAAAATTAGTGTAATTCTGTATAACACGCATGTTAAAGAAATAACCTAAAAATACACAAGTTTAAACAAACCTTGTTAATATTTAAAAGAAATGTAGTTAATAGAATACACACATTAAAAAAAAACATTATTAATATTTGGGAGTAACATAGTTAATGGAGTGTGTGTGTTTTTCTTATAACAAAGCTACATGGGTTATCTGCTGAATCCAAAGAGGGAAATCAAACCCCTGATTTTAACATTATAAATCCTGAGACTTACAGCTGTGCCCAGTAAGGGACGTAGTTAATGGAATACATAAGTTTAGACAAACCTTATTAATATTTGGAAGTAATGTACTTAGTTGAATATGCAAGTTTAGACAAACCTTATTAATATTTGGAAGTAATGTACTTAGTTGAATTTTCAAGTTTAGACAAACCTCATTAATATTTGGGAGAAATGAGTAATTAGCTGTATTATTTTTCTCTCCACATGTATTCTGTTGAAGGACATAAGTGAATAGAGTACATTCAAAAGTTATACCATTATAGAATCCTGAAAGTTATTTAATATCAGAATTATAAATTTGGAGTTATTATATTAAATAACAACTAGATATAGTAATTCTGGTAAACAAAAGTAAGGAAGTAAAACTTTTAGTTTGGTAGTTTGAATCAGACTTGTACATTAAAATAGGCTCAGGATGTGTAACCATATATTAGGCTTAAATATATTTCAACTTACTGATAAGTTGTAAAACACAATAACTGCATTGTTTTATTAAATAACTAGAACCTAAAACTAGTTTTTGTCTCTTTGTTTTATGAATTTACCTAAATTCATCAGTTAAAATTCTGCTTACAGATACAGGTTGGTTATAATATAAATCAGGCAAAATATATAGATATTAATGTTACATTATGTAAGAGTATTATAATTTTAAACTAACTGTTATGACAGGAGATTTAGAAGATATAGAATAAAGTTAGTGAAACAGTAAGTTGGGACATCAAAAAGGATGTATGAGGAAAGGTTGACTAGAAATGTACAAATTATCAGTAAGGATTTCTTTAAATATATTAAGGATAAATAAAATGTTAAATAGGAAGTAGGACCCTTGAGAGATGAAAAAGGTTCGCTTGTATCTGATTATTATTAACTGAGTTATTAAATTTTACCTTTATCTTCATTGTTTACCAACAAAGATTTAAGCATGATTCCACATTTTGAACAGTTGGAAACAAGATCAAACAAAATCACTGCATTAATTCTGAGTTAAGAAAAAAATGAAGTTTAAAAAATCATAAGGCTCTTGGACCAGGTTCCAGTTCCATTAAGGTTTTGAAGATTGGATATGTGACCCACTTACTACTATTTTTAGACCCATTAATTTTATGACAATTGTGCGAAACGGTTTGTAAAGTCTTCGAAATAAATGCTTCATAAGTTAAGAATTTTATCCAATAGTCAAGATGGTTTCACTAAGGGAAATTATTGCCTTACAAATCTTTTGATATTATTTTAAAAAGTTATTGTTTATCCAGATGAGAGTAATGATATAGATAAAACAGTTTATTCTCTTCACTATAAGTATAAAAATAGACACAGAAAGCCATCTTGATTTTCAATGTTGCTCCAAAGAAATACCTTAAATTGTAGTTATTGCTCTTAACTGAATGTCCTTTTCTACTGTTATTTCAATATTCACCTTATTTCATGTTGACACTAAAATTTAGAATGAACAAAATTTCTAAATTTGAAATCTAAATTGTAATTTACCAGTTACAATTAAAAGTTTAGATGTTAAGTAATGACATGCCTTTTGAAAATCTTAATTACTCTGTGTATTGCCTGCATGTTGTATTTTCATGTAATTCACCATACAAGTCACTTCACTGTCTTCACCTTCAACAATTTCTACGACACAATATTTAGTGGCTGCATACAGGACAGCATCAAACACACAATATTCAGTGGCTACATATAGGACAGCACCAAACGACACAATATTTTGTAGCTGTGTAAAGTATGGAGTGATTTATGGACTTCTTCCTGTACATTAATGCATAACAGTTTCTTTTGAAGAGGTCAAACATCATGAACTGTTGGAAGGTCACCAGTAACGATTTTCTACATGTAACATTTTGAGTGAAATACGTTCAGGAAACAATAACTACTAAACAGGTATTAAACCATCATAAGGCCTTGACATAGTATTAAACCATCATAAGGCCTTGACATAGTATTAAACCATCATAAGGCCTTGACATAGTATTAAACCATCATAAGGCCTTGACATAGCATTAAACCATCATAAGGCCTTGACATAGCATTAAACCATCACAAGGCCTTGACATAGCACTAAACCATCACAAGGCCTTGACATAGTATTAAACCATCACAAGGCCTTGACATAGTACTAAACCATCATAAGGCCTCGACATAGTACTAAACCATCATAAGGCCTCGACATAGTACTAAACCATCATAAGGCCTCGACATAGTACTAAACCATCATAAGGGCCTCGACATAGTACTAAACCATCATAAGGCCTCGACATAGTACTAAACCATCATAAGGCCTCGACATAGTACTAAACCATCATAAGGCCTCGACATAGTACTAAACCATCATAAGGCCTCGACATAGTACTAAACCATCATAAGGCCTCGACATAGTACTAAACCATCATAAGGCCTCGACATAGTACTAAACCATCATAAGGCCTCGACATAGCATTGAACCATCATAAGGCCTCGACATAGCATTGAACCATCATAAGGCCTCGACATAGAATTGAACCATCACAAGGCCTCGACATAGTATTAAACCATCACAAGGCCTTGACATAGTACTAAACCATCACAAGGCCTCGACATAGTACTAAACCATCACAAGGCCTCGACATAGTACTAAACCATCACAAGGCCTCGACATAGTACTAAACCATCATAAGGCCTCGACATAGTACTAAACCATCATAAGGCCTAGACATAGTACTAAACCATCATAAGGCCTCGACATAGTACTAAACCATCATAAGGCCTCGACATAGTACTAAACCATCATAAGGCCTCGACATAGTACTAAACCATCATAAGGCCTCGACATAGTACTCAACCATCATAAGGCCTCGACATAGAATTGAACCATCACAAGGCCTCGACATAGAATTGAACCATCACAAGGCCTCGACATAGTATTAAACCATCACAAGGCCTTGACATAGTATTAAACCATCACAAGGCCTTGACATAGTACTAAACCATCACAAGGCCTCGACATAGTACTAAACCATCACAAGGCCTCGACATAGTACTAAACCATCACAAGGCCTCGACATAGTACTAAACCATCACAAGGCCTCGACATAGTACTAAACCATCACAAGGCCTCGACATAGTACTAAACCATCACAAGGCCTCGACATAGTACTAAACCATCACAAGGCCTCGACATAGCATTAAACCATCATAAGGCCTCGACATAGCATTAAACCATCATAAGGCCTCGACATAGAATTGAACCATCACAAGGCCTCGACATAGTATTAAACCATCACAAGGCCTCGACATAGTATTAAACCATCATAAGGCCTTGACATAGTACTAAACCATCATAAGGCCTCGACATAGTACTAAACCATCATAAGGCCTCGACATAGTACTAAACCATCATAAGGCCTCGACATAGTACTAAACCATCATAAGGCCTCGACATAGTACTAAACCATCATAAGGCCTCGACATAGTACTAAACCATCATAAGGCCTCGACATAGTATTAAACCATCATAAGGCCTCGACATAGCATTAAACCATCATAAGGCCTCGACATAGAATTGAACCATCACAAGGCCTTGACATAGTATTAAACCATCACAAGGCCTTGACATAGTATTAAACCATCATAAGGCCTTGACATAGCATTAAACCATCACAAGGCCTTGACATAGTACTAAACCATCACAAGGCCTTGACATAGTATTAAACCATCATAAGGCCTTGACATAGTACTAAACCATCATAAGGCCTCGACATAGTACTAAACCATCATAAGGCCTCGACATAGTACTAAACCATCATAAGGCCTCGACATAGTACTAAACCATCATAAGGCCTCGACATAGTACTAAACCATTCATAAGGCCTCGACATAGTACTAAAACCATCATAAGGCCATCGACATAGTACTAAACCATCATAAGGCCCTCGACATAGTACTAAACCATCATAAGGCCTCGACATAGTACTAAACCATCATAAGGCCTCGACATAGTATTAAACCATCATAAGGCCTCGACATAGCATTAAACCATCATAAGGCCTTGACATAGAATTGAACCATCACAAGGCCTTGACATAGTATTAAACCATCACAAGGCCTTGACATAGTATTAAACCATCACAAGGCCTCGACATAGTACTAAACCATCACAAGGCCTCGACATAGTACTAAACCATCACAAGGCCTCGACATAGTACTAAACCATCATAAGGCCTCGACATAGCATTAAACCATCATAAGGCCTCGACATAGCATTAAACCATCATAAGGCCTCGACATAGAATTGAACCATCACAAGGCCTCGACATAGTATTAAACCATCACAAGGCCTCGACATAGTATTAAACCATCACAAGGCCTCGACATAGTACTAAACCATCACAAGGCCTCGACATAGTACTAAACCATCACAAGGCCTCGACATAGTACTAAACCATCACAAGGCCTTGACATAGTATTAAACCATCACAAGGCCTTGACATAGTACTAAACCATCACAAGGCCTTGACATAGTATTAAACCATCACAAGGCCTTGACATAGTACTAAACCATCACAAGGCCTTGACATAGTATTAAACCATCATAAGGCCTCGACATAGTATTAAACCATCATAAGGCCTCGACATAGCATTAAACCATCATAAGGCCTCGACATAGCATTGAACCATCACAAGGCCTCGACATAGCATAAAACCATCACAAGGCCTCGACATAGCATAAAACCATCACAAGGCCTCGACATAGCATTAAACCATCACAAGGCCTTGACATAGTACTAAACCATCACAAGGCCTTGACATAGTACTAAACCATCACAAGGCCTTGACATAGTATTAAACCATCACAAGGCCTTGACATAGTATTAAACCATCATAAGGCCTTGACATAGTATTAAACCATCATAAGGCCTTGACATAGTATTAAACCATCACAAGGCCTTGACATAGTATTAAACCATCATAAGGCCTTGACATAGCATTAAACCATCATAAGGCCTTGACATAGCATTAAACCATCATAAGGCCTTGACATAGTATTAAACCATCATAAGGCCTTGACATAGTATTAAACCATCACAAGGCCTTGACATAGTATTAAACCATCACAAGGCCTTGACATAGTATTAAACCATCACAAGGCCTTGACATAGTACTAAACCATCATAAGGCCTTGACATAGTATTAAACCATCATAAGGCCTTGACATAGTATTAAACCATCATAAGGCCTGGACATAGTATTAAACCATCATAAGGCCTCGACATAGTATTAAACCATCATAAGGCCTCGACATAGCATTGAACCATCACAAGGCCTTGACATAGCATTAAACCATCATAAGGCCTTGACATAGTACTAAACCATCATAAGGCCTTGACATAGTATTAAACCATCATAAGGCCTTGACATAGTATTAAACCATCATAAGGCCTTGACATAGTACTAAACCATCATAAGGCCTTGACATAGTATTAAACCATCACAAGGCCTTGACATAGTACTAAACCATCATAAGGCCTTGACATAGTATTAAACCATCATAAGGCCTTGACATAGTATTAAACCATCATAAGGCCTTGACATAGCATTAAACCATCATAAGGCCTTGACATAGTATTAAACCATCATAAGGCCTCAACATAGTATTAAACCATCATAAGGCCTTGACATAGCATTAAACCATCATAAGGCCTTGACATAGTATTGAACCATCACAAGGCCTTGACATAGTATTGAACCATCACAAGGCCTTGACATAGTATTAAACCATCATAAGGCCTTGACATAGTATTAAACCATCACAAGGCCTTGACATAGTATTAAACCATCACAAGGCCTTGACATAGTATTAAACCATCACAAGGCCTTGACATAGTATTAAACCATCATAAGGCCTTGACATAAATAGTTGTAGAGAGCAATCTTTTGGTGTGTAAAATATGTCACAATTTTCATATACAGTAATGATTTTGTTCTGAAAGTTTACAGAATGTGAAATATTTATATTTGGAAAGTAATCAAGTTGTAAAACAACTGAATATTTATCTAAAATCAGAATGTCAGTACTTTTTGTAAATGTTGGTGTTATTGGTATTTATGTTTACTTATTATAAATAGAATTATATATGTTAAATAAAATTAATTAATTACATTTGGGACTTTTTGTTATTGTTCTGTAGAACAATGTGTAATGTTTGTGTAAAATAAATGTCATTCCTTGCATCAGTGGTTTTTGTTCACTTGGAAGCCCACAATCTTTAAAGCCTCCTAAAAACTCTCTAGATTTTCAAATATGAATATGTTTACTGTGCAATAAATACTTCAGGGAATTTAATTATTTAATATTTCCTTGCTTCTACAAAGCATTATTTCTATAAAATAAACAATCTTACATTACAATAACCATCATCTCCATGCGATGAGACGTGACGTTATTCAGACGTCTCTAGTGTTAACGTAGTACTGTCGGACAATGAAGAAAGGAGATGTTAACATTGTACTGTCGGACAATGAAGAAAGGAGATGTTAACGTAGTACTGTCGGACAATGAAGAAAGGAGATGTTAACGTAGTACTGTCGAACGATGAAGAAAGGAGATGTTAACGTAGTACTGTCGAACGATGAAGAAAGGAGATGTTAACGTAGTACTGTCGGACAATAAAGAAAGGAGATGTTAACGCAGTACTGTCGGACAATGAAGAAAGGAGATGTTAACGTAGCACTGTCGGATGATAGGACAATGAAGAAAGGAGGTATTAACATGGTACTGACGAACGACGAAGGAAGGAAGTATTAACATGGTACTGTTGTGGATTCTTGACCATGTTACCATACTGCAGTTCCAATTTACATGCTATGGCAAATTTCTTTTCATAAATTATTTTAATCTATTACATGAAGTTTTACAGCTCACTTGCTAGAACTAAACAAGTTTGTATATAACATATAATAACGGACATTAAAAAATTACCATAACTTCCTAGTCTTGGTATTTGTTTAGTCTTAATAAAATTGTGTACATTATAGATTTGGAAATTTAAACAGCTTTAACCTTTCATTATGTTTTGAATCTCACATTTAGGTTGAAATTTAAGAAGTTATCGTATTTTCATCTTGTAGTAAAATCAGCTACAATTTTAAAAACTTATCCTGTAAATGAATAAACTATACAAGTTACCCTGTATAGATACAAGGAGAAAACAAAATTCACTTTACCAATGTGACAGAAAATTTCAAATAATAATATTTTGTAGTCACTTATACAACAGTATCTTTTCATGCAACATGTATGAAAATTCTTTAGTTCGAAAAACTAACAACTTTCAAAAATAAAATGTTCTACTCACAACTTTTCCATTTTTGAGAGTGTTCAACACAAGGGTTAAGAAAACATGAAAAGCACACAAAAGTCATACCACAAGTTAAAAAGTTTTAAACGAAATCCAAAACAGATTAAATGTCTGTAAATTTTTAGCCAAATGTTGAATACATTATAAAAGCAACCTTAAGTATATACAAGATAGTATGTCCAAAGGTTTCAAATAAAAAATCAGCTTTGTTCTGTCGTTGGCTTTGTTATGTCGAAATGCACATTTCTAAATGTTTGCATCACGAGAAGGAGCTTTAGCACATAAAATTAAATGTTCAAAATAGTCTCCTAACATTTGAAGATAAACTTCTTGCCAGCTTTCCATCCATCCTATAAACTCACTTTATGTATAAAAACATTTCATGAACAACTATCAGTCACTTTTTGTCTCTTTTTCTTACCCAGTTTGTAGTGTTTGCGTGACTTTAGATGATCTAAAAAGACAAACATTTTCAGAAGTAATTAACCATCACTCAAAATCACATTTCTTCATGAAATTCAAAACACTACAGATCAGTAGTATTACGGTTTTCATTCTCTTCATGTACACTTGTAATTATCAATCATGTAAATTTAAGATAAAACTTGACCAGTTGAAAATTGCTACAAAATAAAGTTTCGAAGAAACACACAAACATTATTTAACGAAAACCAAATTAAATAAGACTGGATGTCTATGTTTCTTTCGTTCAACACCAACATATCAGTTACTGTTATGTTTCTAAAAATAAACTATTTTGCACCACATTCAAAGAAACAATCACTCTTTGCACTGTTAACGTACACATAATAAATGTTGTTGACATAGTTTTCTCAAAAGCAGTCTTGACTTATTTATGGGTTATGAGAGTCAAAGATAAATTCTGATTCCAACAGATTAGAAACTACGATAAAATAATTACAATTTATAAGTACTTTTGATAATCTAAACATAGCCAATTAATAATGCATAAAGTATAGATTCGTATGTTTCAAGCTAATGAGAAATTAAACAACTGTAAGTTAGAAAAAAGAAAAATACATTCAATCAAACAGACATTACAAAATCTTCATTCTAATCAAAATACACTAAGTAACAAAATAACATATTAAAACTTTACAGAGTTAAATACTTACAGCCCCTGCTCCACAGCTGTGACTGTATTCACTTTGATTAATTACTTACAGCTCCTGCTACACAGCTGTGACTGTATTCACTTTGATTAATTACGTACAGCTCCTGCTACACAGCTGTGACTGTATTCACTTTGATTAATTACGTACAGCTCCTGCTACACAGCTGTGACTGTATTCACTTTGATTAATTACTTACAGCTCCTGTTACACAGCAGTGACTGTATTCACTTTGATTAATTACGTACAGCTCCTGCTACACAGCTGTGACTGTATTCACTTTGATTAATTACTTACAGCTCCTGTTACACAGCACTGACTGTATTCACTTTGATTAATTACGTACAGCTCCTGCTACACAGCTGTGACTGTATTCACTTTCATTAATTACGTACAGCTCCTGCTACACAGCTGTGACTGTATTCACTTTGATTAATTACTTACAGCTCCTGTTACACAGCTGTGACTGTATTCACTTTGATTAATTACGTACAGCTCCTGCTACACAGCTGTGACTGTATACACTTTGATTAATTACGTACAGCTCCTGCTACACAGCTGTGACTGTATTCACTTTGTTTAATTACTTACAGCTCCTTCTACACAGCTGTGACTGTATTCACTTTGATTGATTACTTACAGCTCCTGTTACACAGCAGTGACTGTATTCACTTTGATTAATTACGTACAGCTCCTGCTACACAGCTGTGACTGTATACACTTTGATTAATTACGTACAGCTCCTGCTACACAGCTGTGACTGTATTCACTTTGATTAATTACTTACAGCTCCTTCTACACAGCTGTGACTGTATTCACTTTGATTGATTACTTACAGCTCCTGTTACACAGCTGTGACTGTATTCACTTTGATTAATTACTTACAGCTCCTGCTACACAGCAGTGACTGTATTCACTTTGATTAATTACTTACAGCTCCTGCTACACAGCTGTGATTGTATACTCTTTGATTAATTACTTACAGCTCCTGCTACACAGCAGTGACTGTATTCACTTTGATTAATTACTTACAGCTCCTGTTACACAGATGTGACTGTATTCACTTTGATTAATTACTTACAGCTCCTGCTCCACAGCTGTGACTGTATTCACTTTGATTAATTACTTACAGCTCCTGCTCCACAGCTGTGACTGTATTCACTTTGATTAATTACTTACAGCTCCTGCTACACAGCTGTGACTGTATTCACTTTGATTAATTACTTACAGCTCCTGTTACACAGCTGTGACTGTATTCACTTTGATTAATTACTTACAGCTCCTGCGACACAGCAGTGACTGTATTAACTTTGATTAATTACTTAAGCTCTTGCTCCACAGCTGTGACTGTATTCACTTTGATTAATTAGTTATAGCTCCTGCTCCACAGCTGTGACTGTATTCACTTTGATTAATTACTTACAGCTCCTGCTCCACAGCTGTGACTGTATTCATTTTGATTAATTACTTACAGCTCCTGCTACACAAGTGACTGTATTCATTTGATAAATTACTTAAGCTCCTGCTACACAGCTGTGACTGTATTCACTTTGATTAATTACTTACAGCTCCTGCTCCATAGCTGTGACTGTATTCATTTTGATTAATTACTTACAGCTCCTGCTACACAGCAGTGACTGTATTCATTTGATTAATTACTTAAGCTCCTGCTACACAGCTGTGACTGTATTCACTTTGATTAATTACTTACAGCTCCTTCTACACAGCTGTGACTGTATTCACTTTGATTGATTACTTACAGCTCCTGTTACACAGCTGTGACTGTATTCACTTTGATTAATTACTTACAGCTCCTGCTACACAGCAGTGACTGTATTCACTTTGATTAATTACTTACAGCTCCTGCTACACAGCTGTGATTGTATACTCTTTGATTAATTACTTACACCTCCTGCTACACAGCAGTGACTGTATTCACTTTGATTAATTACTTACAGCTCCTGTTACACAGATGTGACTGTATTCACTTTGATTAATTACTTACAGCTGTGACCGTATTCACTTTGATTAATTACTTACAGCTCCTGCTCCACAGCTGTGACTGTATTCACTTTGATTAATTACTTACAGCTCCTGCTACACAGCTGTGACTGTATTCACTTTGATTAATTACTTACAGCTCCTGTTACACAGCTGTGACTGTATTCACTTTGATTAATTACTTACAGCTCCTGCGACACAGCAGTGACTGTATTAACTTTGATTAATTACTTAAGCTCTTGCTCCACAGCTGTGACTCTATTCACTTTGATTAATTAGTTACAGCTCCTGCTCCACAGCTGTGACTGTATTCACTTTGATTAATTACTTACAGCTCCTGCTCCACAGCTGTGACTGTATTCACTTTGATTAATTACTTACAGCTCCTGCTCCACAGCTGTGACTGTATTCATTTTGATTAATTACTTACAGCTCCTGCTACACAGCAGTGACTGTATTCATTTGATTAATTACTTAAGCTCCTGCTACACAGCAGTGACTGTATTCACTTTGATTAATTACTTACAGCTCCTGCTACACAGCTGTGATTGTATACACTTTGATTAATTACTTACAGCTCCTGCTACACAGCAGTGACTGTAATCACTTTGATTAATTACTTAAGCTCTTGCTCCACAGCTGTGACTGTATTCACTTTGATTAATTACTTACAGCTCCTACTCCACAGCTGTGACTGTATTCATTCTGATTAATTACTTACAGCTCCTGCTCCACAGCTGTGACTGTATTCACTTTAATTACTCACAGCTCCTGCTCCACAGCTGTAACTGTATTCACTTTGATTAATTACTTACAGCTCCTGTTACACAGCTGTGACTGTATTCACTTTGATTAATTACTTACAGCTCCTGCTCCACAGCTGTGACTGTATTCACTTTGATTAATTACTTACAGCTCCTTCTACACAGCTGTGACTGTATTCACTTTGATTAATTACTTACAGCTCCTTCTACACAGCTGTGACTGTATTCACTTTGATTAATTACTTACAGCTCCTGTTACACACCTGTGACTGTATTCACTTTGATTAATTACTTACAGCTCCTGTTACACAGCTGTGACTGTATTCACTTTGATTAATTACTTACAGCTCCTGCTACACAGCAGTGACTGTATTCACTTTGATTAATTACTTACAGCTCCTGCGACACAGCAGTGACTGTATTCACTTTGATTAATTACTTAAGCTCTTGCTCCACAGCTGTGACTGTATTCACTTTGATTAATTAGTTACAGCTCCTGCTCCACAGCTGTGACTGTATTCACTTTGATTAATTACTTACAGCTCCTGCTCCACAGCTGTGACTGTATTCATTTTGATTAATTACTTACAGCTCCTGCTACACAGCAGTGACTGTATTCATTTGATTAATTACTTAAGCTCCTGCTACACAGCTGTGACTGTATTCATTTTGATTAATTACTTACAGCTCCTGCTACACAGCAGTGACTGTATTCACTTTGATTAATTACTTACAGCTTTTGTTACACAGCTGTGACTGTATTCACTTTGATTAATTACTTACAGCTCCTGCTCCACAGCTGTGACTGTATTCACTTTGATTAATTACTTACAGCTCCTTCTACACAGCTGTGACTATATTCACTTTGATTAATTACTTACAGCTCCTGTTACACAGCTGTGACTGTATTCACTTTCATTAATTACTTACAGCTCCTGTTACACAGCTGTGACTGTATTCACTTTGATTAATTACTTACAGCTCCTGCTATACAGCAGTGACTGTATTCACTTTGATTAATTTCTTACAGCTCCTGCTCCACAGCTGACTGTATTCACTTTGATTAATTACTTACAGCTCCTGCTCCACAGCTGTGACTGTATTCACTTTGATTAATTACTTACAGCTCCTGTTACACAGCTGTGACTGTATTCATTTCGATTAATTACTCACAGCTCCTTCTACACAGCTGTGACTGTATTCACTTTGATTAATTACTTACAGCTCCTGTTACACAGCTGTGACTGTATTCACTTTGATTAATTACTTACAGCTCCTGCGACACAGCAGTGACTGTATTAACTTTGATTAATTACTTAAACTCTTGCTCCACAGCTGTGACTGTATTCACTTTGATTAATTAGTTACAGCTCCTGCTCCACAGCTGTGACTGTATTCACTTTGATTAATTAGTTACAGCTCCTGCTCCACAGCTGTGACTGTATTCACTTTGATTAATTACTTACAGCTCCTGCTCCACAGCTGTGACTGTATTCATTTTGATTAATTACTTACAGCTCCTGCTACACAGCAGTGACTGTATTCATTTGATTAATTACTTAAGCTCGTGCTACACAGCAGTGACTGTATTCACTTTGATTAATTACTTACAGCTCCTGCTACACAGCTGTGACTGTATTCACTTTGATTAATTACTTACAGCTCCTGCTCCACAGCTGTGACTGTATTCATTTTGATTAATTACTTACAGCTCCTGCTACACAGCAGTGACTGTATTCATTTGATTAATTACTTAAGCTCCTGCTACACAGCAGTGACTGTATTCACTTTGATTAATTACTTACAGCTCCTGCTCCACAGCAGTGACTGTATTCACTTTGATTAATTACTTACAGCTCCTGCTCCACAGCTGTGACTGTATTCACTTTGATTAATTACTTAAGCTCTTGCTCCACAGCTGTGACTGTATTCACTTTGATTAATTACTTACAGCTCCTACTCCACAGCTGTGACTGTATTCATTCTGATTAATTACTTACAGCTCCTGCTCCACAGCTGTGACTGTATTCACTTTGATTAATTACTTACAGCTCCTGCTCCACAGCTGTAACTGTATTCACTTTGATTAATTACTTACAGCTCCTGTTACACAGCTGTGACTGTATTCACTTTGATTAATTACTTACAGCTCCTGCTCCACAGCTGTGACTGTATTCACTTTGATTAATTACTTACAGCTCCTTCTACACAGCTGTGACTGTATTCACTTTGATTAATTACTTAAGCTCTTGCTCCACAGCTGTGACTGTATTCACTTTGATTAATTAGTTACAGCTCCTGCTCCACAGCTGTGACTGTATTCACTTTGATTAATTACTTACAGCTCCTGCTCCACAGCTGTGACTGTATTCATTTTGATTAATTACTTACAGCTCCTGCTACACAGCAGTGACTGTATTCATTTGATTAATTACTTAAGCTCCTGCTACACAGCAGTGACTGTATTCACTTTGATTAATTACTTACAGCTCCTGCTCCACAGCAGTGACTGTATTCACTTTGATTAATTACTTACAGCTCCTGCTCCACAGCTGTGACTGTATTCACTTTGATTAATTACTTAAGCTCTTGCTCCACAGCTGTGACTGTATTCACTTTGATTAATTACTTACAGCTCCTACTCCACAGCTGTGACTGTATTCATTCTGATTAATTACTTACAGCTCCTGCTCCACAGCTGTGACTGTATTCACTTTGATTAATTACTTACAGCTCCTGCTCCACAGCTGTGACTGTATTCACTTTGATTAATTACTTAAAGCTTTTGTTACACAGCTGTGACTGTATTCACTTTGATTAATTACTTACAGCTCCTGCTCCACAGCTGTGACTGTATTCACTTTGATTAATTACTTACAGCTCCTTCTACACAGCTGTGACTGTATTCACTTTGATTAATTACTTACAGCTCCTGTTACACAGCTGTGACTGTATTCACTTTGATTAATTACTTACAGCTCCTGTTACACAGCTGTGACTGTATTCACTTTGATTAATTACTTACAGCTCCTGCTACACAGCAGTGACTGTATTCACTTTGATTAATTACTTACAGCTCCTGCTCCACAGCTGACTGTATTCACTTTGATTAATTACTTACAGCTCCTGTTACACAGCTGTGACTGTATTCACTTTGATTAATTACTTACAGCTCCTGCTCCACAGCTGTGACTGTATTCATTTCGATTAATTACTCACAGCTCCTTCTACACAGCTGTGACTGTATTCACTTTGATTAATTACTTACAGCTCCTGTTACACAGCTGTGACTGTATTCACTTTGATTAATTACTTACAGCTCCTGCGACACAGCAGTGACTGTATTAACTTTGATTAATTACTTAAGCTCTTGCTCCACAGCTGTGACTGTATTCACTTTGATTAATTAGTTACAGCTCCTGCTCCACAGCTGTGACTGTATTCACTTTGATTAATTACTTACAGCTCCTGCTCCACAGCTGTGACTGTATTCACTTTGATTAATTACTTACAGCTCCTGCTCCACAGCTGTGACTGTATTCATTTTGATTAATTACTTACAGCTCCTGCTACACAGCAGTGACTGTATTCATTTGATTAATTACTTAAGCTCCTGCTACACAGCAGTGACTGTATTCACTTTGATTAATTACTTACAGCTCCTGCTACACAGCTGTGATTGTATACACTTTGATTAATTACTTACAGCTCCTGCTACACAGCAGTGACTGTAATCACTTTGATTAATTACTTAAGCTCTTGCTCCACAGCTGTGACTGTATTCACTTTGATTAATTACTTACAGCTCCTACTCCACAGCTGTGACTGTATTCATTCTGATTAATTACTTACAGCTCCTGCTCCACAGCTGTGACTGTATTCACTTTAATTACTTACAGCTCCTGCTCCACAGCTGTGATTGTATTCACTTTGATTAATTACTTACAGCTCCTGTTACACAGCTGTGACTGTATTCACTTTGATTAATTACTTACAGCTCCTGCTCCACAGCTGTGACTGTATTCACTTTGATTAATTACTTACAGCTCCTTCTACACAGCTGTGACTGTATTCACTTTGATTAATTACTTACAGCTCCTGTTACACACCTGTGACTGTATTCACTTTGATTAATTACTTACAGCTCCTGTTACACAGCTGTGACTGTATTCACTTTGATTAATTACTTACAGCTCCTGCTACACAGCAGTGACTGTATTCACTTTGATTAATTACTTACAGCTCCTGCGACACAGCAGTGACTGTATTAACTTTGAATAATTACTTAAGCTCTTGCTCCACAGCTGTGACTGTATTCACTTTGATTAATTAGTTACAGCTCCTGCTCCACAGCTGTGACTGTATTCACTTTGATTAATTACTTACAGCTCCTGCTCCACAGCTGTGACTGTATTCATTTTGATTAATTACTTACAGCTCCTGCTACACAGCAGTGACTGTATTCACTTTGATTAATTACTTACAGCTCCTGCTACACAGCAGTGACTGTATTCATTTGATTAATTACTTAAGCTCCTGCTACACAGCAGTGACTGTATTCACTTTGATTAATTACTTACAGCTCCTGCTACACAGCAGTGACTGTATTCACTTTGATTAATTACTTACAGCTCCTGCGACACAGCAGTGACTGTATTAACTTTGAATAATTACTTAAGCTCTTGCTCCACAGCTGTGACTGTATTCACTTTGATTAATTAGTTACAGCTCCTGCTCCACAGCTGTGACTGTATTCACTTTGATTAATTACTTACAGCTCCTGCTCCACAGCTGTGACTGTATTCATTTTGATTAATTACTTACAGCTCCTGCTACACAGCAGTGACTGTATTCACTTTGATTAATTACTTACAGCTCCTGCTCCACAGCTGTGACTGTATTCATTTGATTAATTACTTAAGCTCCTGCTACACAGCAGTGACTGTATTCACTTTGATTAATTACTTACAGCTCCTGCTACACAGCAGTGACTGTATTCACTTTGATTAATTACTTACAGCTCCTGCTCCACAGCTGTGACTGTATTCACTTTGATTAATTACTTAAGCTCTTGCTCCACAGCTGTGACTGTATTCACTTTGATTAATTACTTACAGCTCCTGCTCCACAGCTGTGACTGTATTCATTCTGATTAATTACTTACAGCTCCTGCTCCACAGCTGTGACTGTATTCACTTTGATTAATTACTTACAGCTCCTGCTCCACAGCTGTGACTGTATTCACTTTGATTAATTACTTACAGCTCCTACTCCACAGCTGTGACTGTATTCATTCTGATTAATTACTTACAGCTCCTGCTCCACAGCTGTGACTGTATTCACTTTGATTAATTACTTACAGCTCCTTCTACACAGCTGTGACTGTATTCACTTTGATTAATTACTTACAGCTCCTGTTACACAGCTGTGACTGTATTCACTTTGATTAATTACTTACAGCTCCTGTTACACAGCTGTGACTGTATTCACTTTGATTAATTACTTACAGCTCCTGCTACACAGCAGTGACTGTATTCACTTTGATTAATTACTTACAGCTCCTGCTACACAGCTATGACTATATTCACTTTGATTAATTACTTAAGCTCTTGCTACACAGCTGTGACTGTATTCACTTTGATTAATTACTTACAGCTCCTGCTCCACAGCTGTGACTGTATTCACTTTGATTAATTACTTACAGCTCCTGCTCCACAGCTGTGACTGTATTCATTTTGATTAATTACTTACAGCTCCTGCTACACAGCTGTGACTGTATTCACTTTGATTAATTACTTAAGCTCTTGCTCCACAGCTGTGACTGTATTCACTCTGATTAATTATTTACAGCTCCTGCTCTACAGCTGTGACTGTATTCACTTTGATTAATTACTTACAGCTCCTGCTCCACAGCTGTGACTGTATTCATTTTGATTAATTACTTACATCTCCTGCTACACAGCAGTGACTGTATTCACTTTGATTAATTACTTAAGCTCCTGCTACACAGCTGTGACTGTATTCACTTTGATTAATTACTTACAGCTCCTGCTACACAGCTGTGACTGTATTCACTTTGATTAATTACTTAAGCTCTTGCTCCACAGCTGTGACTGTATTCACTTTGATTAATTACTTACAGCTCCTGCTCCACAGCTGTGACTGTATTCATTCTGATTAATTACTTACAGCTCCTGCTCCACAGCTGTGACTGTATTCACTTTGATTAATTACTTACAGCTCCTGCTCCACAGCTGTGACTGTATTCACTTTGATTAATTACTTACAGCTCCTACTCCACAGCTGTGACTGTATTCATTCTGATTAATTACTTACAGCTCCTGCTCCACAGCTGTGACTGTATTCACTTTGATTAATTACTTACAGCTCCTTCTACACAGCTGTGACTGTATTCACTTTGATTAATTACTTACAGCTCCTGTTACACAGCTGTGACTGTATTCACTTTGATTAATTACTTACAGCTCCTGTTACACAGCTGTGACTGTATTCACTTTGATTAATTACTTACAGCTCCTGCTACACAGCAGTGACTGTATTCACTTTGATTAATTACTTACAGCTCCTGCTACACAGCTATGACTATATTCACTTTGATTAATTACTTAAGCTCTTGCTACACAGCTGTGACTGTATTCACTTTGATTAATTACTTACAGCTCCTGCTCCACAGCTGTGACTGTATTCACTTTGATTAATTACTTACAGCTCCTGCTCCACAGCTGTGACTGTATTCATTTTGATTAATTACTTACAGCTCCTGCTACACAGCTGTGACTGTATTCACTTTGATTAATTACTTAAGCTCTTGCTCCACAGCTGTGACTGTATTCACTCTGATTAATTATTTACAGCTCCTGCTCTACAGCTGTGACTGTATTCACTTTGATTAATTACTTACAGCTCCTGCTCCACAGCTGTGACTGTATTCATTTTGATTAATTACTTACATCTCCTGCTACACAGCAGTGACTGTATTCACTTTGATTAATTACTTAAGCTCCTGCTACACAGCTGTGACTGTATTCACTTTGATTAATTACTTACAGCTCCTGCTACACAGCTATGACTATATTCACTTTGATTAATTACTTAAGCTCTTGCTACACAGCTGTGACTGTATTCACTTTGATTAATTACTTACAGCTCCTGCTCCACAGCTGTGACTGTATTCACTTTGATTAATTACTTACAGCTCCTGCTCCACAGCTGTGACTGTATTCACTTTGATTAATTACTTACAGCTCCTGCTCCACAGCTGTGACTGTATTCATTTTGATTAATTACTTACAGCTCCTGCTACACAGCTGTGACTGTATTCACTTTGATTAATTACTTAAGCTCTTGCTCCACAGCTGTGACTGTATTCACTCTGATTAATTATTTACAGCTCCTGCTCTACAGCTGTGACTGTATTCACTTTGATTAATTACTTACAGCTCCTGCTCCACAGCTGTGACTGTATTCATTTTGATTAATTACTTACATCTCCTGCTACACAGCAGTGACTGTATTCACTTTGATTAATTACTTAAGCTCCTGCTACACAGCTGTGACTGTATTCACTTTGATTAATTACTTACTGCTCCTTCTACACAGCTGTGACTGTTTTTACTTTGATTAATTACTTACAGCTCCCGCTACACATCTATGACTGTATTCACTTCGATTAATGTTACTCAAATAGTTTACTTAAACTAAAATTTTAATTTTATAAAAAAACAGGAACATTAAAACTTACACTCCCACGCCACACTTCCCACAATTCTTCTCTCACAAATTTCACAGAAATGTGTTTCTAAAATGTTAACTTGACCTTTTTCATGAGATAAAGGTTTGATGGATGGTGTCTGACCCTGTAAAAAAACACACTATGATTAACAGATGTAATATAAGAATTGTACAATCTCAATTTATTTAAATGTCAAAGTAACACACACACACACACACACACACACACACACACACATACCTTACTCAATCACTGGTCTTCTCATCAAATCAGTACTCTGTGTTATCACTATGTGTTTATACCACTCAACCACTGGTCTTCTCATCAAATCAGTACTCTGTGTTATCACTATGTTTTTATACCACTCAACCACTGGTCTTCTCATCAAATCAGTACTCTGTGTTATCACTATGTTTTTATACCACTCAACCACTGGTCTTCTCATCAAATCAGTATTCTGTGTTATCACTATGTTGTTATACTACTCAACCACTGGTCTTCTCATCAAATCAGTACTCTGTGTTATCACTATGTTTTTATACTACTCAACCATTGGTCTTCTCATCAAATCAGTACTCTGTGTTATCACTATGTTTTTATACCACTCAACCACTGGTCTTCTCATCAAATCAGTATTCTGTGTTATCACTATGTTTTTATACCACTCAACCACTGGTCTTCTCATCAAATCAGTATTCTGTGTTATCACTATGTTGTTATACTACTCAACCACTGGTCTTCTCATCAAATCAGTACTCTGTGTTATCACTATGTTGTTATACTACTCAACCACTGGTCTTCTCACCATTAAAATTATCTTATATAGTATCTGTTTTCATAAAACACTAAATACAAATCTTTACATTTTCTCGTTGTAGAAACACACCACTCAATTGATTTAACAACCCAATTTCTGGAATTCAGCTTTGGAAGGAATAACCAAAATTAAAACAGTAATTTGAATGTTCGTAATGAATTTTCTTACTTTTCAAATATTACACATTTTACCTTCAACACATCACACATTTACCTGAATAACAGCTTCTAGGATGCCGACTGCAGGATCATACACTAGTTCTCGCCACCTGTGAGGAACTGTTGTGTCTAAACTGTACAGAGGTGGAACCTGTCGTCCAGGACCTACATAATTATCATTATGGGATCCTAAATCAACATTCCTGTCATGAATAGCAAGTGAGGTAATACGAATCTGTATATAACTGATAACTTTCATCCACTGAATAAACACAAATAAAACAGCTGTGTAGTTGTCCATCCAAGTTCTCTAACAAAATATCTTCTAAAATCAATAACATTGAGTTTTTTCCATCCAACTTTAAAAGTGAAATAAAAGCTAATTTCACAAAGTTAAGAATCATAAAAACATTCATAAGCAGATAACTTACTTGTGTTTGAACCACAGATACTGAATTATCCTTCTTGTACTTATAAAATACACGTATCAGAGTGATATCAGTATTTAGAACATGCTTTTATACCTGTATCTCAGAGTGGCTGGTATGGGTGAACACACTTTTACTGATAAAAAGAGAACATTTCAACCTTCTTGGGTTATACTCAGGTTAAAAAACTGATGTTCTCTTATACTTGTAGTCTTTCTAAACATGCACCTGTACACAATATTCATGTATGTTTATTCCTGTAGTCTTACTAAAGATGTACCTGTACACAATATTCATGTATGTTTATACCTGTAGTCTTACTAAATGTGTACCTGTACACAATATTCATGTATGTTTATACCTGTAGTCTTACTAAATGTGTACCTGTACACAATATTCATGTTTGTTTATACCTGTAGTCTTACTAAATGTGTACCTGTACACAATATTCATGTTTGTTTATACCTGTAGTCTTACTAAATGTGTACCTGTACACAATATTCATGTATGTTTATACCTGTAGTCTTACTAATGATGCACCTGTCCACAATATTCATGTATGTTTATACCTGTAGTCTTACTAAATGTGTACCTGTACACAATATTCATGTTTGTTTATACCTGTAGTCTTACTAAAGATGTACCTGTACACAATATTCATGTTTGTTTATTCCTGTAGTCTTACTAATGATGTACCTGTCCACAATATTCATGTACGTTTATACCTGTAGTCTTACTAAAGATGTACCTGTACACAATATTCATGTTTGTTTATTCCTGTAGTCTTACTAAATGTGTACCTGTACACAATATTCATGTATGTTTATACCTGTAGTCTTACTAAAGATGTACCTGTACACAATATTCATGTATGTTTATACCTGTAGTCTTACTAAAGATGTACCTGTACACAATATTCATGTATGTTTATACCTGTAGTCTTACTAAAGATGTACCTGTACACAATATTCATGTATGTTTATACCTGTAGTCTTACTAAATGTGTACCTGTACACAATATTCATGTATGTTTATACCTGTAGTCTTACTAAAGATGTACCTGTACACAATATTCATGTTTGTTTATTCCTGTAGTCTTACTAAATGTGTACCTGTACACAATATTCATGTATGTTTATACCTGTAGTCTTACTAAAGATGTACCTGTACACAATATTCATGTTTGTTTATACCTGTAGTCTTACTAAATGTGTACCTGTACACAATATTCATGTATGTTTATACCTGTAGTCTTACTAAAGATGTACCTGTACACAATATTCATGTATGTTTATACCTGTAGTCTTACTAAATGTGTACCTGTACACAATATTCATGTATGTTTATACCTGTAGTCTTACTAAAGATGTACCTGTACACAATATTCATGTATGTTTATACCTGTAGTCTTACTAAATGTGTACCTGTACACAATATTCATGTATGTTTATACCTGTAGTCTTACTAAATGTGTACCTGTACACAATATTCATGTTTGTTTATACCTGTAGTCTTACTAAATGTGTACCTGTACACAATATTCATGTATGTTTATACCTGTAGTCTTACTAAAGATGTACCTGTACACAATATTCATGTATGTTTATACCTGTAGTCTTACTAAATGTGTACCTGTACACAATATTCATGTATGTTTATACCTGTAGTCTTACTAAAGATGTACCTGTACACAATATTCATGTATGTTTATACCTGTAGTCTTACTAAATGTGTACCTGTACACAATATTCATGTTTGTTTATTCCTGTAGTCTTACTAATGATGTACCTGTCCACAATATTCATGTATGTTTATACCTGTAGTCTTACTAAAGATGTACCTGTACACAATATTCATGTTTGTTTATTCCTGTAGTCTTACTAAATGTGTACATGTACACAATATTCATGTTTGTTTATACGTGTAGTCTTACTAAATGTGTACCTGTACACAATATTCATGTTTGTTTATACCTGTAGGTAGATAGTAGTATACACCAATCTATCAATTTTACAGCTGAATATTTGATGACTAATAACTTGTTTGTTTTGTTGTCAGGAACAAATCGACATGATAATTTATCTCTGCTGTGGCTCCCAAAGGTATCCAAAGTTAGTATTTAAAGTTATCAGCCTTCAGACTCACTGCTGACAGGGGCCAATGTGTAATAACATGTTTAAAACTGACTCAACCGACACAATGTGAGAAACTATATCTGTGACTCAACTGATATAATGTGAGAAGCTATATCTGTGACTCATCTGATGTAATGTGAGAAGCTATATCTGTGACTCATCTGATGTAATGTGAGAAGCTATATCTGTGACTCATCTGATGTAATGTGAGAAACTATATCTGTGACTCAACTGATATAATGTGAGAAACTATATCTGTGACTCAACTGATATAATGTGAGAAACTATATCTGACTCAACTGATATAATGTGAGAAACTATATCTGTGACTCAACTGATATAATGTGAGAAACTATATTTGTGACTCAACTGATGTAATGTGAGAAACTATATCTGTGACTCAACTGATGTAATGTGAGAAACTATATCTGTGACTCAACTGATATAATGTGAGGAACTATATCTGTGACTCAACTGATATAATGTGAGAAACTATATCTGTGACTCAACTGATATAATGTGAGAAACTATATCTGTGACTCAACTGATGTAATGTGAGAAACTATATTTGTGACTCAACTGATGTAATGTGAGACACTATATCTGTGACTCAACTGATGTAATGTGAGACACTATATCTGTGAGTCAACTGATGTAATGTGAGACACTATATCTGTGACTCAACTGATGTAATGTGAGAAACTATCTGTGACTCAACTGATGTAATGTGAGACACTATATCTGTGAGTCAACTGATGTAATGTGAGACACTATATCTGTGACTCAACTGATATAATGTGAGAAACTATATTTGTGACTCAACTGATATAATGTGAGAAACTATCTGTGACTCAACTGATATAATGTGAGAAACTATCTGTGACTCAACTGATATAATGTGAGAAACTATCTGTGACTCAACTGATGTGAGAAACTATATCTGTGACTCAACTGATGTGAGAAACTATCTGTGAATTATTGTATCTCACTCTTTATTATAGTACTGTTGAACATTGTTTAAAATATAAAGGAACAGTTAGAATTATGATCAAACAAAATTAGCATACTTTGTAAAAACCGGTTTTGAATCCATCTTGTTTGTTTCTTTGAATACTGACAAGTTCTAGTTTTCATTGCTTCTACCCCTAGAAATGAAAATAAATTCTAAAAAAAAAATTTTTTTTGATGTTCTAAATAAATAGACTTTCTCATAAGCTGGATAATGTTAAATCCATACAATGTTTTTCACATAAGTTAACATATTATTAATCAAACACTTGCTTTCACTGAATTTCACCAAAATTCTATTCGATGAGCTACACAGAATTAAGGATGTTATATCACAATTAACTTTACTTCACAAATCAACAAGTGAAAAACACAACTGACGTAGTATCCTGGTGAAATGGTATTTAACGACATCACCTGATATTAACTGGACACAGTATGTAACAGCTCCCTTCTCCTTACAAGATAATGATACACAAAGATCATAAAGATAAAGGATTTAGTCCCCTGTACTCGAGTGCAGAACAAAACAGAGGAAAATGGGCCAACTTAGGGTAGATAGATCATCCAGTACTCTAGTCACGGTAAGCAAAAAGAGATGTCATATAACAGGAGAGAAATCACAAAAGCCTTCTGTGTACCCCATGCAACATTATAAATCAAGAAGGGTCTCTGTCAGGATAAAGAAAAGTCACATTTGTACAAGTTTCTTCCTTCACATGTCTGTTCAACTGTTGTACATCTCAAGCAGCTGGAAAATGCTATTATAAAGTTAAAATTACAGTCTGATGAACAGTCATGTCTTACAAAGTCACAAAATGTGTGAACTTTGTATTTTTATGTTTGCAGTCTATAAAATTATGTTCTAAAGAATAAGACAAAAATGAACTATTAATAATGAAATATTAGATAGAGGTTTCTCACCTAATATTATCAATATAGTCGTGAGACAAACTTACAAACATTTGATGTACATAAGGAAACTGGTTTCTCTGGGAAAAGTTTTCTAAATCTTGAAAAAACACATCTTATTGTGATTGGTAGATCACTGAATAAAACTAAAGATTCAGTTAATCTAATAAAGAAAACTGGTATTTGTAAAACTGAATGGGAACGTAGTTGTGTGTACGATGGTCAAAATAGACGGAATTTAAAATTAAGAATTGACGAACATTAAAACAAATGTGATAATTCTAATTTAGTTAAACATGCAAGTCACACTGATCATATAATGGGAAGAAACTGTTATTTTGGCTTAACTGAATGACCTGATGGTTACAAGTATCAGAGAAACTACAGACATAATTAAAAATTAAAAATGACTATCATATATTAAATAATGACAAACAGTTGGAAAGTCAGGAAACATCACGTCACAACCACCTATAAATTCAGTATGTATACTCAGTAGTTACGTTGTATATATAACATAGACAGACAGATACAGACATGTATATAGATTTCTAGACAGATACAGAAACATATATAGATAGATAGATTTCTAGACAGATACAGACATAGAGAAATACAGACAGATGCATAGATAGACAGATAATTAAACAAATACAGATATAGACCGACAGATACATAAATGGATAGATAAAGAGGGATAGATAGGCGGATATAGATGGATACCTACATAGATACAGGCAGATAGATAAACAGATATATCAGGTAATCCCTTAAGTAATGCGTGATTTTCAGCTCAGAAAAAGAGAAAGCATTTCAAATGCTTTTAATGTTATTTAATCAACAATGTATGTTCTATCATTATTAATTACTTCCTCTCAACAATTCACAAGCTTCTGAATGTCACTTCTTTAAAATTCTTGGGATTTGAAAGAAAAGAATGTAGAGGGTAGTTTTGACATCTTCATGTAATCCAAGCTCTTTTCCATCAAGATAGTTTTGCAAACTTTGGAATACATGATAATGAGATGAGACAAGGACTGCAAAGTAAAGAGGATGTGGAAGTTTTTTCAGTCTATCTCTTCAGTCTTTACAGATGTGATCCTTGCTGTATGGGGCCGTGCATTATCCAGGTGTAACACAACACCTTTACAAATGATCAAAGCAGACTTCTTTTCTTTCAATGGAACACTCTAACTATTCATGATAGAAGTCCAATTTAATAATTACAATGAGTGGCAGTAACTCAAAGTGGATTACACCAAATGCTTAACAAGACTTTCCTTGGGTGGAGGTCCATTTTGTGCCAGTTTACCTGCACAGAGCCATCGTTTGCAACAAATGTCTACTTTTGCTCTAAGGTTGGCTTCTGTCAAATCATGGGGAACCCATTTTCCAAGTTTAGACAAATTTCAAAGCTGTCACAGATGACAGTGAACTGTTGAATGGATTGAATTAAGCTTCTAGTTCTTCAACTGTTACAAGACAATCTTCATCAAGTGCAGCCAGCAGCAAGTCATCATTAGACTCAACAGGATGACCTGAAACTGGAGCATGGTAGTAACCTGATCTGAACTTCTGAAATCACCTTCGACATTTTCATTGAAAGAATCTGCACCACACACACCTTGAATGTTTCGTGTAGTTTCTACTGCACTATTGCCTCTTTTTTTAAACTCATAAAGCATTATATGCCTAATGTGCTCCTCAGACACATCCATCTTTATAAGGGTTTATTTTAATAATGATCTGAAAAAGTGGAGTTGGGAGAGTTTATTTTATTTGTCTGAACATTTTTATACACGTCCTGCTACATATTTTTGTCATTAAAGCTTCTACAAAAACAGAAATTATGATGTATTTTCTGTACAAAATGTTTTGGTATTACTTATGGGATGATCTGATAAATAGATAAACAGATACAGACAGACACAGAATGTCTGTTTTATGGCCACTGTTGGTCAGTTTCAGAATAAAGGTATTTTAATAGTGTACTTATGAATGTTGATCAGTTAAGAACTTTAATAGCTTTTCCAGATAATGTCACCAGAAAAGTATCATCCTTGTACATTAGATAGATTTAAAAAGCATGATGGGAGAAGCCGAGTGCTTTGGACACGACAGCCTAATGATGAAGTGCTTTGAAGTGAAAGTTTCCCTGCAGAACTGTTGTACCTACGTATGGTAATGAAATATACCATGACCTCACATTGAAAGATAGACTGTACCAAAACTGTTTTAATAACATTCCTCTAAAATAATACCACAACATGATTTAATCGTCTATAGAGCAGTTGAATTTTTTTGTTCCACCTACAAGTTCACACATTACATAAAACATTCACACATTCCAATCATTTATGTCACATAAAACCAGTAAGGATGAAAGATGTTGCACCACAAATGTACAAAATTCTGATCCTATGGATTCCTTCATTTCAGATCCATTTTTAGTTCTTCTGTTGAATGTAAATACTGTGACAACAATTTCCTTTCTTTAACTCTGTGATCACTTGTGATTATAAAGCAATACAATTTGTGTTTTTACACTAACTACATGCCGATTAAACTAACTGTCATCAAGATATATTCTCACATACCTTCCAAAAGAAGTTTCTTTCCTTCTGAAGTCTCTTGTTCTTCTGGTGATAAAATTAAATATTTGTGAAACTCCTTAAAGCCAATAGACTGAAAGATTCCTTGGGTATAATCAGCTTCACTATAAAACATATAAAAATAATGTAACTAACTATGTAAGAAAGGTAGTCCATTATTTATTGGGTTTTTTAACCTCTTCACGTAAACAAACTGAGACTGTGTAACAAGACCAGCCTATCAATGAAGTAGTACGTTTCAAAACCTTTATACCTTCTTTTCTAAATAACAGAACATCATCATTGGGGACTTTCAGTTTAAGAGTTTTTTCCTTAAAAGGATATTTAGTAAAGCCTCCAACTGATTAGAAAGTCAAACACAGAAAAAAATTCAATCAAAACTACAGAGTGCAACCTGGAACAAAAACAAAGTTAAAACTCATTATGTTAGTTTAAACAAAGTCAATAAAAACGGCAAAAACTTGAAACAAAAAATTCTGAATATTGTTTATTGAGACACGAGAATAATTAATTAGTGGCCTTCACAAATTGTTTTGAATTTATTATGTACTTAACAGAAGGGTGAAAAAATATTCTTGAGACCCAGAATATTCACTAGTTATTAATGTCATGGTTCCCTTTCTTGTGTTAGAGCTGAACTCAATAGTAATGAAACATCTGTAAATATTACAATTTCTGTTATCAATATGGTGCATTGTAAACATCTACATTGTTGTAGTATTATAATGAACTTGTATATACTAATACAAGTTTACCTCAGTAGTCTGGTCAGTCATTAATCATGTAATTACTTCAGTAGCCAGTGATAAAACTATTACACTATTATATAATATTTGTGTCTATGGATCCCATAGGTAAATAAGAAGTCTCACTTAACCTTTTTATACATTAACAAAACCACAAATTTCACCAAAACAATGAGGATTTAAACAGAATTTTATGAGCCTGTCTTTTTAATAAAATAAACGAGGGAACAACAACCAGTAGTTTTAGCTTCTATTTCCTTTAATCGTTTTATTATTCAAGTACAGAATAAATGTATTTAAAATACCTTTCATACAATAAACAAACACTCATTCATAGCTATTCCTTACAAAATTGCCCTTGGGAAAAGTAAAAATTTAAACCTACTAATTAGTATCAGGAAATCATTAATTCCCCTCTTAAACTTGTGTAACATTCTGGCTTCTACTTCTGCCAACAGCAATTGATTCTATAAGTCAATCAAACTCTTAAAATATTCAATATTTAATTCTTCATTGACTGTTAGTTATAACAAAAAGAGACGACTGTGTGCTTTACTTCTTTATTGACTGTTAGTTATAACAAGAAAAGATAACTCTGTGCTTTATTTCTTCATTGACTGTTCTATGTTTTAAGAAAAATAAGTTTAAGAACAAGTTTCCAACTATAATTATGAATATTCATATATTATGCATAATAATTGAAATGTAACTGTATGTAACAAAATGCAAGGACACTAAAACACAGTCAAGATAAGTCACTTTTTAAAGTCTAAAGGTTAGTTTTATACCTTTGGATACAGTAACATGAGTACATGTATGCTACCTCTGTATTGTTAGTCGGGCACAACTGGAAAGTCAATGTTTGTTTGTTTTTTAACTTTGTGCAAAGCTACACAAGGACTATCTGCACTAACCATCCCTAATTTAACAGTGCTGGACTAAAGAGAAGACAGCTAGTCATCACCATCCACCACCAATTGTTGGGCTATTTAACCAATGAATATTGGGATTGGCCATCACGATATGATGCCCCATGGCTGAAATGATGAGCAGATTTGGAGCAATGAGGATTTGAATCTGCAGCCCTCAGATTACAAGTCAAGCACCCAAACCACCTGACCATGTCAAACCAGGAAGTAAATGTAATAAACACATGTTATGAGATCTGAACTATTTAAACTTAACATTTGTAAGGGCAGAGAAAATAACAGATAAAATATAAAGTCTTACTAAAAACAATTATTTGAAGTGTATTTTGGAGGTTTTGGAGATTACAAATAATATTTCAGATTTTGAGGATGAAGAATAGATTAATCGTGACATAAAAATCACTTCTCCCTTGGACTAGCAAACATCAGACTCAAGTTTTTCACAAATAAATCTTTAATAAAGGTATTTCATTAAAAATCTTACTTTTTGCATACAAAACAGTTTTGCTCTTTACTACAAGTCTTACAAGTCTTATAAAGATACATGTACTGCATTGAATGTTACAGTAGAAATGCTTAGCGTGTACAAACTCGTGTATTTTACATGAAGTCTGTCTTGAAGGGGTTAATAGCTTGTAGCTTCCAAAGAATAAAATATTTCCAATTATATATGTTATCCAAATCTATAATCTCCAATATTTCATAGTATGAACTCTTCTATTGTGTTCCTACCATTAAAATAACAACAATTAGGTTTACTTTTCATCACAGTTTTCCTTCTTCCCACCAGTTAATACACACATTAAATTTTGTAATTATTGTAACGTTTTAATGAGAACATCTAAGAAAGAGTTTGTGTTGATTGGACTCCATGGTAAATTTCATTTGTATGTCGTTGTCGTTCAAGAAGTTTTGTGGGGTTTCACTGTCGTTTCGTCACGATATCATATCTGTCTTTATATCTTCTGTACTCTGCAAGTTTCATTACAGCTTCCCATAAGTTATCTTCAAAATATCCACAAGTATGTCACTGAAAATTGGAGATAAATAGGAGCCCATTGCAAGATCTTTGGTTTGTTGGAAATAAAATGTAACAACAAATTAAAATCCAGTTTATTTGACAAACCATTTGCTGTCAGCATGCCGCCACATGACAACTACGACTACCCGTTAAGTCAGAAACCAAGTTCATTCTACACGTATGCCTGGTGTGCTCCCAATACAAGTTCTGACAACACAGAAATAAATAAATAAAAATGTATTTAGAGCATTAGCTGTGGGTATAGGTTACAAACCTACAGTCACCGAGAGTTTTCTACAAAATAAAAAGCAACAAATATCAGTGAAATAGCCAACACCAACTACACCAATATTCTGATCTTTGTGGTTATTTCTGAAAAAAATCAGTTGCAGTGAAGTGTACATAGGACAAACAAAAACACCAGTAATATGGTAACATAATGTACATAGGACAAACAAGAACACCAGTAATATGGTAACATAATGTACATAGGACAAACAAGAACACCAGTAATATGGTAACATAATGTACATAGGACAAACAAGAACACCAGTAATATGGTAACATAATGTACATAGGACAAACAAGAACACCAGTAATATGGTAACATAATGTACATAGGACAAACAAGAACACCAATAATATGGTAACATAATGTACATAGGACAAACAAGAACACCAATAATATGGTAACATAATGTACATAGGACAAACAAGAACACCAATAATATGGTAACATAATGTACATAGGACAAACAAGAACACCAATAATATGATAACATAATGTACGTAGGACAAACAAGAACACCAGTAATATGGTAACATAATGTACGTAGGATAAACAAGAACACCAGTTATATGGTAACATAATGTACGTAGGATAAACAAGAACACCAGTAATATGGTAGCATAATGTACATGGGATAAACAAGAACACCAGTTATATGGTAACATAATGTACGTAGGATAAACAAGAACACCAGTAATATGGTAACATAATGTACATGGGATAAACAAGAACACCAGTAATATGGTAACATAATGTACATGATAAACAAGAACACCAGTTATATGGTAACATAATGTACGTAGGATAAACAAGAACACCAGTAATATGGTAACATAATGTACATGGGATAAACAAGAACACCAGTAATATGGTAACATAATGTACGTAGGATAAACAAGAACACCAGTAATATGGTGACATAATGTACATGGGATAAACAAGAACACCAGTAATATGGTAGCATAATCTACGTAGGATAAACAAGAACACCAGTTATATGGTAACATAATGTACGTAGGATAAACAAGAACACCAGTAATAAGGTAACAATGTACATGGGATAAACAAGAACACCAGTTATATGGTAACATAATGTACGTAGGATAAACAAGAACACCAGTAATATGGTAACATAATGTACATGGGATAAACAAGAACACCAGTAATATGGTAACATAATGTACATGATAAACAAGAACACCAGTTATATGGTAACATAATGTACGTAGGATAACAGAACACCAGTATATGGTAACATAATGTACATGGGATAAACAAGAAACCCAGTAATATGGTAACAATAATGTACGTTAGGATAAACAAGAACACCAGTAATATGGTGACATAATGTACATGGGATAAACAAGAACACCAGTAATATGGTAACATAATGTACGTAGGATAAACAAGAACACCAGTAATATGGTGACATAATGTACGTAGGATAAACAAGAACACCAGTTATATGGTAACATAATGTACGTAGGATAAACAAGAACACCAGTAATATGGTAACATAATGTACATGGATAAACAAGAACACCAGTAATATGGTAACATAATGTACATAGGACAAACAAGAACACCAGTAATATGGTAACATAATGTACATAGGACAAACAAGAACACCAGTAATATGGTGACATAATGTACGTAGGATAAACAAGAACACCAGTAATATGGTAACATAATGTACATGGATAAACAAGAACACCAGTAATATGGTAACATAATGTACATGGATAAACAAGAACACCAGTAATATGGTAACATAATGTACGTAGGATAAACAAGAACACCAGTAATATGGTAGCATAATCTACGTAGGATAAACAAGAACACCAGTTATATGGTAACATAATGTACGTAGGATAAACAAGAACACAAGTAATATGGTAACATAATGTACATGGGATAAACAAGAACACCAGTAATATGGTAACATAATGTACATGGGATAAACAAGAACACCAGTAATATGGTAACATAATGTACATGGGATAAACAAGAACACCAGTAATATGGTAACATAATGTACGTAGGATAAACAAGAACACCAGTTATATGGTAACATAATGTACATGGGATAAACAAGAACACCAGTAATATGGTAACATAATGTACGTAGGATAAACAAGAACACCAGTAATATGGTGACATAATGTACATGGGATAAACAAGAACACCAGTAATATGGTAACATAATGTACGTAGGATAAACAAGAACACCAGTAATATGGTGACAATGTACGTAGGATAAACAAGAACACCAGTTATATGGTAACATAATGTACATGGGATAAACAAGAACACCAGTTATAGGTAACATAATGTACGTAGGATAAACAAGAACAACCAGTAATATGGTGACATAATGTATCATGGGATAAACAAGAAACACCAGTAATATGGTAAACATAATGTACGTAGGATAAACAGAACACCAGTAATATGGGTGACATAATGTACGTAGGATAAACAAGAACACCAGTTATATGGGTAACATAATGTACGTAGGATAAACAAGAACACCAGTAATATGGTGACATAATGTACATGGGATAAACAAGAACACCAGTAATATGGTAACATAATGTACGTAGGATAAACAAGAACACCAGTAATATGGTGACATAATGTAGTAGGATAAACAAGAACACCAGTTATATGGTAACATAATGTACATGGGATAACAAGAACACCAGTTATATGGTAACATAATGTACGTAGGATAACAGAAACACCAGTAATATGGTGACATAATGTACATGGGATAAACAAGCACACCAGTAATATGGTAACATAATGTACGTAGGATAACAAGAACACACCAGTTATATGGTACATACTGTACGTAGGAATAAACAAGAACACCAGTTATATGGTAACATAATGTACGTAGGATAAACAAGAACACCAGTAATATGGTAACATAATGTACATGGATAAACAAGAACACCAGTAATATGGTAACAATGTACGTAGGATAAACAAGAACACCAGTAATATGGTAGCATAATCTACATAGGATAAACAAGAACACCAGTTATATGGTAACATAATGTACGTAGGATAAACAAGAACACCAGTAATATGGTGACATAATGTACATGGGATAAACAAGAACACCAGTAATATGGTAACATAATGTACGTAGGATAAACAAGAACACCAGTAATATGGTAACATAATGTACATGGATAAACAAGAACACCAGTAATATGGTAACATAATGTACGTAGGATAAACAAGAACACCAGTAATATGGTGACATAATGTACGTAGGATAAACAAGAACACCAGTTATATGGTAACATAATGTACGTAGGATAAACAAGAACACCAGTAATATGGTGACATAATGTACATGGGATAAACAAGAACACCAGTAATATGGTAACATAATGTACGTAGGATAAACAAGAACACCAGTAATATGGTAACATAATGTACGTAGGATAAACAAGAACACCAGTTATATGGTAACATAATGTACATGGGATAAACAAGAACACCAGTTATATGGTAACATAATGTACGTAGGATAAACAAGAACAACCAGTAATATGGTGACATAAATGTACATGGGATAAACAAGAAACACCAGTAACTATGGTAACATAATGTACGTAGGATAAACAAGAACACCAGTAATATGGTGACATAATGTACGTAAGGATAAACAAGAACACCAGTTATATGGTACATATGTACGTAGGATAAAACAAGAACACCAGTAATATGGTAACATAATGTACATGGATAAACAAGAACACCAGTAATATGGTAACATAATGTACGTAGGATAAACAAGAACACCAGTAATATGGTAACATAATGTACGTAGGATAAACAAGAACACCAGTTATATGGTAACATAATGTACATGGGATAAACAAGAACACCAGTTATATGGTAACATAATGTACGTAGGATAAACAAGAACACCAGTAATATGGTGACATAATGTACATGGGATAAACAAGAACACCAGTAATATGGTAACATAATGTACGTAGGATAAACAAGAACACCAGTAATATGGTGACATAATGTACGTAGGATAAACAAGAACACCAGTTATATGGTAACATAATGTACGTAGGATAAACAAGAACACCAGTAATATGGTAACATAATGTACATGGATAAACAAGAACACCAGTAATATGGTAACATAATGTACGTAGGATAAACAAGAACACCAGTAATATGGTAGCATAATCTACATAGGATAAACAAGAACACCAGTTATATGGTAACATAATGCCCTCTGCTATAGCTAAATACTTCCAGAACTGTGACAATACTTATGGCTGAAATAACGTAAAAATATCTTAAGATACCCTCGAGCTAACGTAGAAATAAACTTAAGAGAAAGTATTTGCATAATAAAAAAACAGATTTCCATGTATCAACAGAGATGATGGATCGATCAACATGTCCTGTTGGAAGGAATGTTTATCTGAAGTATTTTAACACATAACACACCTTCTAACCCTGTATCGTGATCTTGTTTTTAAAAAATAAACTTCCACATTAACAGCTGAAACTAAACACCACATGAAAACTGTAAGATTTTGCCCTGACGATGGTGACATGTTTGAATAAGTTATATTAAATAGATTTTATTTATCACTGTCCCAAAGAATGTTATTTATTTGCAATTGTTATTCTTAATTTACCAGCACAAGCTGCTTTAAAAAGAAATATATTTTATGAACATTTGTAGCTCAAGTAGTTAAAAGGAAACATGATAAAAGTGAAAAAAAAATTAGGTTTAATAAATTAACATTAAAAAACACTTTAAAATACAAAATAGGAATATAAAAACAGCTTTGTCCCTAGTCTCCACATAGAATAAAAATTTGTTGTACTTAATCTGTAAAAAGATAAAATATTATTAGAACTGGAACAATCTCTTTTTTTAATATTTGTTTCCTAATACTGCATATTGGTTTTTAAATAAATCTGTCTTACAGGAAGTTTACACAAGAGCATCTAATTAGTACACTTACAGGTTCTGACTAAGTCGATGGTGATTGTAAGCTCGATGAAAAGCTGTTAGCTCTTCAATAAGTCCTCTTTCCATCATTTCATCAATCCTCTTCTTCAGTCTGTCGTTTAGTACTTTAGAAAAAAAACATTCACATCAAGTGAAATGCACATGACACTTTTTATTTTGTTTTTAAAATATGATGATTGACCATAAATAATTAACAATAATTATGAGTAACACGTGCAAGTAACTTACACGAACTATGGACAAAGAGAATGATAATAGAATTATAGTGTAACAATGTGCAGTTTTAATCAGAATAAAATGGCTAAAAGATTAGTTGTCAACTAAAAATAAATATGATACAATGTTGAAAATGTGGCAAACTTTTCTCGTTGTGAATAAACAGATATGGTTTTTACACATTAACAGCCAACACAAACAGACAATAGGGTTATCACACATCAACAGCTAACACAAACAGACAATAGGGTTATCACACATTAACAGCTAACACAAACAGACAATAGGGTTATCACACATTAACAGCTGACACAGGCAGCTAATTAAAATGGCCAGAAAAATAAAAATAAATTGATGGACTTCCTGAAAAGATTGGTTATTGGTACTGATGAGTAAAGCTTCAAAGCCATGTGAGAAATGTGGAAAGAAACAGAAAAAACATTTGATATGCTAAGAACATTTGGATCCTAGAATCTCACAATGTTTCAGAACATTTGGATCCTAGAACCTCACAATGTTTCAGAACATTTGGATCCTAGAACCTCACAATGTTTCAGAACATTTGGATCCTAGAACCTCACAATGTTTCAGAACATTTGGATCCTAGAACCTCACAATGTTTCAGAACATTTGGATCCTAGAATCTCACAATGTTTCAGAACATTTGGATCCTAGAATCTCACAATGTTTCAGAACATTTGGATCCTAGAATCTCACAATGTTTCAGAACATTTGGATCCTAGAACCTCACAATGTTTCAGAGTGAATTTTCCCAAATATACCAATGGTCTTGAGCAATTATAAGTAACTGACTATGAGTTGTGTTAAACACCAATGTAGGACCGCTCCCTGTTGAAATAGGGAAACACAGTACCAGTAAGACCATACCCTACTGAAGTGGGACTCCAGTAGCAACACACAGTACCACTAAGACCATACCCTACTGAAGTGGGACTCCAGTAGCAACACACAGTACCAGTAAGACCATACCCTACTGAAGTGGGACTCCAGTAGCAACACACAGTACCACTAAGACCATACCCTACTGAAGTGGGACTCCAGTAGCAACACACAGTACCACTAAGACCATACCCTACTGAAGTGGGACTCCAGTAGCAACACACAGTACCACTAAGACCATACCCTACTGAAGTGGGACTCCAGTAGCAACACACAGTACCACTAAGACCATACCCTACTGAAGTGAGACTCCAGTAGCAACACACAGTACCAGTAAGACCAAACCCTACTGAAGTGAGATTCTAGTGGCAATATGCAACAACTGTAGGACCACTCCCTGTTGAAACAAGACTAAGTAGTGAAATACGGACCACTCTCTGTTGAAACAAGACTAAGTAGTGAAATACGGACCACTCCCTGTTGAAACAAGACTAAGTAGTGAAACATGGACCACTCCCTGTTGAAACAAGACTAAGTAGCGAAACACGGACCGCTCCCTGTTGAAACAAGACTGAGTAGCGAAACACGGACCACTCCCTGTTGAAACAAGACTGAGTAGCGAAACACGGATCGCTCCCTGTTGAAACAAGACTGAGTAGCGAAACACGGATCGCTCCATGTTGAAACAAGACTAAGTAGCAAAACACAAACCGCTCCCTGTTGAAACAAGACTAAGTAGCGAAACACGGACCGCTCCCTGTTGAAACAAGACTAAGTAGCGAAAGACGGACCGCTCCCTGTTGAAACAAGACTAAGTAGCGAAAGACGGACCGCTCCCTGTTGAAACAAGACTAAGTAGCAAAACACGGACCGCTCCCTGTTGAAACAAGACTAAGTAGCGAAACACGGACCAGTAAAATCGGAGTGATTTGTATGGAGTATACAGAAGCCAAACTCCAATAACAGTATACAAAACCAGTAGGACCAGAATGATGTGTGCCAGTTGGTTTGTTCATGTTACCTCACAGTGAATCCCAACTGTCTAATTTTATAGTTACTTTTACAATATTAAGATTGCAAAAGTAAACATTTATGATAAGCTGTTCTATACAAGTATAAAATGATTATGTTTATAGCATTAACTTTAAAAACAATTTCAGTAACATGAGCACACAAGGAAACACAAAGCTAATTCTTTACTTTTCGGTAGTTTATAAATAACACAATATCATCATATCTCAATATATATTCAAATAGATGCCTAAAAATAAACAATTAGGCCTACAATACCAATATGTTTTGTACATGAAGTACAGTTTTACCCACTATATAATTTATGCCAATTAGCCTTAACATTCACTGTCTCAATTTATTCATTTTTGATACTCTACAACTAACCATGCATACATGGGTATGCATCAGTCCCAGGTAAAAGAAAACTATGACCAATGAATAGTCTAGTGAGGACAAATGACCAATGAATAGTCTAGTGAGGACAAATGACCAATGAATAGTCTAGTGAGGAAAAATTCCTCTTTTCAATTCTTATGGAAACAAGATGCTCAAAGTCAAATAAAGGTTTTTATTTGGAAAAGCTTGTTTGCTCACTCCAGGTAGACTGCCAACTTACTCAGAACCAAGCCTTGAACACAGGACCTCAGTCTGCGAACGGTACAGGCACAGCATGGACAGTGCCAGAGACCTAATTGTGGTGTCAGCAGGCTCGTTCTCATGAGTGCCAACTTCTGAATAGAAGTAGATGTTAAAGAAAAATTGACCAGTTAGTTTTGAATATCAGTGAGAATAAAGTTGAGAACTGACGTGAAGAGGTTCCATAGCCAGTAGAGAACTAAGCAAGTTTGTATAAGCAGTAGAGTTTGTGTACTGCACAGTTTCTATGTGATCCAGGTAAAGAGAAATGGTGTACAATATGGCACTGAACACAGAAACTGTAGAGGCGATTCTGTGTGCAACAACCAAATCATGGTAAAACAATGGCAGAGCTCACAGAGTCAATAGTAATTAGCCATAGTGGGATGAGCTGATCTGTAGATATTGCTATGTCATCCAGAGACAGACCCAATTCATCCAACTGCACCTGAAGACAAAGAGTAAAAGAAACAGTGGCAGATTATCTATTAAGAAAAAGTGTTGCACACTGAAGAAGGAAAATGCAACCCCATTAGGGATGCTGTAGCAAAGATCAAAGTTTAAAGACAGTTACAAACGATGAAGGTTTAGAGGGGATTCATGGGACTCCGTGTACAAACTCTGGACTGCAGAAGTGTAGAAGGTCCCTGATGGTGGTCTGGGTCCAATATTTTCAAGGCTGAAGTCCTGGCAAAGCCATAGACCAGAGATCCATAGTCTAGATTTGATTGAATAAGGACACAATAGACTTTTAGCATGGAACATTGATCCATCCCAACAAGAGGTGGAAGAGAGGACACAGAGGATTTTCAGTGCCCTTGCACACTTGACATCAAGCAGAAAAGGTCAACTTGCAGTCAAATATAAGTCCCAAGAACCTTGCCTCATAGACTATGGGGAATGCAGTTTCACCAATACAGAGTTCAGGATCACAGCGAATACACTTTTGACGGCAAAAGTGCATGCAAACAATTTTGGAAGGAGAAAGGTTGAAAGAGTTTGCTGTAGTCTACATAACTAAATGTTTGATGGCATTCTGTAGCTGCCTCTCAAAAAACCTCATATTTGATGAATGACACGAGATGTGGAGGTCATCGACAAAGAGACCGTTTGCAACTTTAGGGGATTGTTGTCCATCAATGTCATTAATCTTTATAATGAAAAGTGTGACATTCAAGACACAGCTCTGAGGGTCTCCAAGTTTCTGTGAGAAAGAATGGGAAAATGTTCAACCCACATGGACCTGAAATTGCCAATTCATTGAAAAATGTTTAATAAAAATCAGTAAGTTGCCACACATACCATTCAAGTAGAGGTCTCACAAGTTACCAAACCTCCACATTCTATCACAAGCTTTATCAAGGTCATAAAATACAGAAATAAGATGTTGTAGTTTGAGAAAGGTTTCCCTGATTGACGTTTCAAGCCAAATAAGATGGTTCAAGGTTAAGCCCTGTCTTTAGAACCCCCACTGATTGAGTGAGAAAAGGTTGTTTTATTCCAGGAACCAAACAAGACAAGCATTTACCATCCTTTCTAAAATCTTACAGAGACAGCTCATCAAAGTAATCATGGGATTCTTCCCAGGTTTAGGAAAGGGATGTACAAAAGCAAGGTGCCAAGCATCAGGAAAAACATATTCCTGCCATATTTGGTTAAAAACCATCAGAAGAATAGCAAGAGAGGCAGGAGAGATATGGTGCACCATCTCACAATGAATGTCATCGGGTCCAACTGATTTACTGCCAGACTGATGAACAAGTTTAAATTCCACCAATGTAAAGGGGTGATTATTGTCATAAAGACAATCAGCCTAAAAGGAAAAAGGTAATTGTTCTGCCCATGTTTTGATGGCTAAGAAGATGGGATATGAAGCAGAAGTGTTAGATGCATGAGGAAAGCTTTTGCTGATAATACTGGGGATGCTCCAGGTATCAGCAGCTTCCTGGCCATCAGACAACAAGACTGAAAGGGGGGCAGAAAGATACTGGTCACTGACCTTTTGAATTTTGTCCCATACGACTTTGGAACTGGTGGTAGAAGACATATTAAAGGGGTATTTAATCCAAGATTCCTTCCGGCTTTAATGTCTAACTTGCCGAACATTTGCATGGGCCTGCTGAAAGGCAATACAGTTTAAAAGTGTGGGATATCTACGAAAAGTATTCCAAGCCAGTTTTTGAGCTTTTCTTGTCATGTGGCATGCAGGATTCCACCAAGGACGAGGATACTGTAGGAAATGTGTTGAAGTTCTAGGAATACACTGAGTAACTGCCTGGACAATACAGTCAGTCACAGCTGCCACACAGTCCTCTATTGATGGCTTACTCACAATGGCAGAATCAAATTCTGAGACAGTGGTGAAAGAAAGCCAGTTCACCTGGTCCAACTTTCATCAAGGCATGTGGGTTGGACAGCATTGATCACAGCCAGTCTCTCTCAAAATGACAGAAAAATGATCACTGCCCAGCAAATTACCATCAACTCTCCAAGAAAAGTAAGTGAAAAATGAAGGAGAGCAAATAGAAAGCTCTATAGCTATAAAAGACTGACTACATGCATGAAAATAAGTGTAAAAACCAGTACTGAAGAGAGACAGGTTGTGGTCCAAGAGATAAGCTCTATAGCATGACCTCTCCCATTCAATACTAACACCACCCCCAAAGGGGATTATGTCCTTTAAAATCCCCCAGTAGTAAAAAGGGAGATAGCAACTGCTCAATGAGGGCATCAAGATCTGATTGATTATAAATCTTTTCAAGAAGCAGGTAGAAAGAACAAATAGTGATGATATGACCTAAGAGTGTATCAAGTGACAAGAACAGGGTGGGCACATGCTGATCAACCAGCAATGCTACCTCACCATGCTCTCATCCATCATGTGACCTATCATTTCTATACAAGGAAAATTGCTGATGAGTGACTTTAACAGCAGGTTTCAGAAACGTTTCCTGTAAGGGAAGGCACAGAGGATGGTAAGAATCAATCAAATCCTTAATGTCATCTAAATCTGATCAAAAATCTCAACAGTTTTACTGGATCAGATTGGTCATTTTTATTTATGTGAAGGAAAATATGGCAGGGAGATCTTCTGTTTACAACCATGTTTTTCTCTTTATTGGATGAAGATCTATCACCCTCCATGGATTCTGCACTGGATCGAATAAGCAGGTCTCTGTCTGTAGACAAAGATTCCAATGACTGAGAGCACGAAGAAATGTTTGATTTACTTTTCAGGGCTGCAGAAAATAGACCAGAGGAAACACTTGAGGAAACTAGGCAGTCACTGAAAGTAGACACAAATGTGTCGACTTTTTTTAATTATGGAAGGCACAAGATTCTCAAGATATTTTGCAAACGACTCTGTTGGAGGCATGAAAATATCTGTCTGCACTCCCACGGTGGTAGTGGAATGGAGTGCAGCAACATATGACTGAGACAGTTGGGGACAATAATTTCTGAGCCTCTGAGTAGGTGATTTTAGGTGATTTTATTTAAGTGTTGCACATCTTTCTCTTCTACCAATTTAGGGCAAGAAATCGAGTAAGAGGGGTGTGGACCACTACAGTTAACACAAGGTAGTGCCTGGTTGCACTTGTAAGCATCACGGCTTTTACTACAACAACGAGGACGTGAAGTTTTTGAGCGACCAAACTGCTGACACTGAAAACATCTGAGAGGGTTAGGAATGCAAGGCCATAAACTTGCAGTTCAGATAATCTGCTTTGACTGTGGGAGGAGGACAAGGTGAATGTAAACATTAAAGAGAATGGGATAGGACTGTCTTTACAAGTGAAAATTTGGCATACTGTAGTAACTCCTTAGTTGGAGAAACCAGCAAGTATTTCCAACTCAAGAAGGTTCTTTAAATCTCTCTCAAGTATAACTCCTCTGAAAGAATTCAAAGTCGCATGTGAAGTAACCTCAATTAGTATATCCCCAATAGCTGTTGGTTTCAAGAGAAATTTGGTTATGCTGTGGTGAAGATGTTTCCACCAAAATGTCTACAGAACACAACTTCTTTACTGACTTTGAAAAGCCAGCAAGTCCCTCTAATCTTTTCTGAATGAAAAATGGAGACATATGCCCCAAGGATTTCTCACATAAGGAATGGAGAATATGGCTGTAATGTTGACTGTACAACAGAGTCATCTTCCAATTGTCTTTTTTTTTCAATTCTTTCAAATTCATTTATTTTGTTAAAAAGAGGCTATCCATAACAAAGAAGCTGCACTTCAGTGCCCACTATGAGGGGATGCACAACAATGCCAAACAAGGACACCGCAGCAATGCCAGGGTTTTGTGAGCACAATACCCAAACACCAGCATCAGATACAATGTCCACAACACCAGTTGAGAACATCTGACACTAGTACTTGGTTGACCCAAGCCCAAGTTGGCTAGCAAGCTGACTCTAAGAGGGCCACCCCAAGGCTGCCCATCTACAGGAATTCAAGGCCAAAGTGGTGTGTCAGGATTGGACCCCTCAAACACTAGGATACTCTCCTCCCCTTCACGGGTCACCATGCACAGCAAACATGCAAGTGGATGTTTAGATTCCACATGAAATAAATTGAAAGAAAATAACCTTCCCTGAAAGGTACCCTCACCATGTACAGGAATCCACACTACGAGGTCTTAGTTGATAGCTGTGCAACTTGTTTATAATTAAGAAAAACACAACTTGTCTATTCCTCTAGGAATACCTTGTTACATCATGACAGATGGCGACACAGGTTGTATACATTTTCCTTCATTATAACTTTACATCTATAGATGTACTTTGTTGTACTTTGTGTACACTGCACTTGATGGCCATACAAGTTGTGTATGCTTTTGTTAATTGAAACATGAATGCTGAACAACATTAAATTAAGTAACAGTTACTTGATAACATTTAAATAATTATGATTTAACGAGAAAAGAGAAAAATCAGACAAAGAAAAGGTTTACCCTGTTGGTCACACTGCAACCAAAATATACATGTGTTGGAAAAGCGAAGTGGTCCTCCTAGAGAATTACCTCCTTCAAGGGAATGTTGTTCTTGTAGCATTTGGCTATGTGGCCGTCCTTGTTGTTGGTAAACTTGAAGACTTCTGTAAGAACATGCGATTTAGTTGAACTTTTATAGTATCTTAAAACAAAGTGAGTTTAAATCCACACACATTTTTAAATGTATAATACTATGTGTCCTAGCACAAAAGAAACAGTCTTTTCACAGATACTGGTAGTTTATCTGAAACAGAAATCCTCCAGTAAATGAACATAACAATCCACTATACCAGATCAGATACAAAACAAATCCCTGATACCCAGTTTGATTATTCATAATTAACTAAATAAAAAGCATACAACTCACCTCTTACCTGGTCTGATTGAGTAAGATTATTTAAAACAGAGAACAAGAAGAATGAAATCCACAGCCAACATCAACATGATTATTCAATATCTCTGATTGCACATAATAATAAACTGTCATTAACCTGATGACTTTCCTCCTATCATGTGGATGAAGCCTCGTAGCCATAGAAGAATCAACCAGAGTTAGCAGTTCATGAAGATTCTCGTTTGATAGTTTTGATAATCTGCTTGCTGTTAGTGGTTTCTGTAGAATTCTCAAAGCATCTGTGGTTGACAGTGATTCCTTGCTTTGTTCTATAATTTCATCTTGCTGGTCACTGGATGAGCTTTCTGGTGTGCTCTCCTCATCTGTAGCGTTTGGCTCTGAATACCCAAGCATGAACCTTCCTTCTGTATGTACATCTGTTCCTTCTCTTTTGTAGGAGTTCGTTTTAATATCCAATTCTCCGATACATTTTTCTCTGTCAAATACCAAGACGTCACTTGAAGAATCCTAAAGAAAAATAACATCTTTCCATTATTCATCACTAGAAAAGTTCAGTTAAAAACAGAGCACACACAGTAAACAGCAGCTATGTACAAACTTTAACATACCTCATTTATAAAGGTTACTTACATTAACATACCTCATTTATAAAAACTACTTTCTTTGACATACCTTATTTGTAAAAGTTACTTACTTTAACATACCTTATTTATAAAGGTTACTTATATTAACATACCTTATTTATAAAGGTTACTTACTTTAACATACCTTATTTATAAAGGTTACTTACTTTAACATACCTTATTTATAAAGGTTACTTACATTAACATACCTTATTTATAAAGGTTACTTACATTAACATACCTTATTTATAAAGGTTACTTACATTAACATACCTTATTTATAAAGGTTACTTACTTTAACATACCTTATTTATAAAGGTTACTTACTTTAACATACCTTATTTATAAAGGTTACTTACTTTAACATACCTTATTTATAAAGGTTACTTACATTAACATACCTTTTTTTATAAAGATTACTTTCTTTAACATACCTTATTTGTAAAAGTTACTTACTTTAACATACCTTATTTATAAAGGTTACTTACATTCTTTTTCTCTATTTGCAAGAAACTATTGGATTCTTTATTTACATGTATACCTTATAGTTTTGATAAAATAAACAAAAAACAAAGAAGGAAGTTAAAAACAAGGCTGTCAGAACACCATTATAACATATAGTAACACTTACCTAATTAAAAGAACACCATTATAACAAATAGTAACACATATATAATTAAAATACATTAAAAACAAGGCTAAAAGAACACCATTATAACATATGGTAACACTTATCTAATTAAAATAAATTAAAATAAGGCTGAAAGAACACCATTATAACATATGGTAACATTTATCTAATTAAAATAAGTTAAAAACAAGGCTGAAAAAACACCATTATAACATATGGTAACACTTATTTAATTAAAATATTCCCCCATGTATAATTTACTTTCCATCTCTAGTTTCCTTACCTTCTTTTTGAAAATGAGCTCTCCCATTAAGGGTTTGAAGCTGTTTGAGTAATAATAAATATTTTACCTTTCATCATGGCAAAAAAAAATGTTTGTCACTGTTAATATAGCATCATGTGTCTGAAAACGAATTGCACATCCTTAGTTTGAAAATTCAAAATACTGTATGATATCTAAAGCCAAGAATTTGGCTCTAAGTAGGCTTACACGACTTACTTCAATTACACATTTTAATATAATTACTATTGTAGAATGATCCTCAGGTTACAGAAGTTGCTAAATGAGGAAATCTAAGTCATTACAGTGTGTAACTATACAGAAGTAATATTACAGGTATAATGGTAGTGTGTAACTATACAGAAGTAATATTACAGGTATAATGGCAGTGTGTAACTATACAGAAGTCATATTACAGGTATAATGGTTGTGTGTAACTATACAGAGGTCATATTACAGGTATAATATAATGGCAGTGTGTAACTATACAGAAATAATATTACAGCTATAATGGCAGTGTGTAACTATACAGAGGTCATATTACAGGTATAATGGTAGTGTGTAACTATACAGAAGTAATATTACAGGTATAATGGCAGTGTGTAACTATACAGAAGTCATATTAAAGGTATAATGGTTGTGTGTAACTATACAGAGGTCATATTACAGGTATAATATAATGGCAGTGTGTAACTATACAGAAATAATATTACAGCTATAATGGCAGTGTGTAACTATACAGAAGTAATATTACAGCTATAATGGCAGTGTGTAACCATACAGAAGTAATATTACAGGTAGAATGGCAGTGTGTAACTATACAGAAGTAATATTACAGGTATAATGGCAGTGTGTAACTATACAGAGGTCATATTACAGGTATAATATAATGGCAGTGTGTATCTATACAGAAGTTATATTACAGCTGTAATGGCAGTGTGTAACCATACAGAAGTAATATTACAGCTATAATGGCAGTGTGTAACCATACAGAAGTAATATTACAGGTAGAATGGCAGTGTGTAACTATACAGAAGTAATATTACAGGTAGAATGGCAGTGTGTAACTATACAGAAGTAATATTACAGGTAGAATGGCAGTGTGTAACTATACAGAAGTAATATTACAGGTATAGTGGAAGTGTGTAACTATACAGAATATTACAGTTATGATGGACTTTTTTTTTTATGAGATGTTATTGTATTTAAGAAAGTAAAAAATAATCCTTAGTCACTTTTATCAGTTATATTGTGAATGTCACGAGACCACATATTTTACAGTTTATGGGATAATAGAACCATTTCACTGAGCCACACCACCAGGAAGCAGAGGATATCAAGTTCCATCAAGAAATACTTCACACTAGTTTTAATGTTTATCATTTTACTGAATACATCTTACACACTGAACAAATGTAATGTACAAAGTTGCACATTTGATAAAAATTTTACTGTTAAAAACTATGTGCCTTAATAACATGGATCTATAGATTAGAGATCTAAGACAATTCCAGAACCTTTCAAGGGATCTGTCTAAAGTAGTGTTTCCTCCAAGAACACAAAATATCAAACACTTAGCTAATTACTTAGAATATTTCCAGTCAATCAGCACCATATACATTTTTCCAATATTAATCCATATAACTGATTGTTTATAAAAACGGAAAAGTATTTCAATAATTTTAATATATTCAATGTTGTAAAAATAAACAAACAGTTAAAACAAACCTCAGGTTTTATAAGCACGTCCCACAGAAGGGATTCAATGTAGTAATTGGTACCTCCAACGATAACAGGCATTTTACCTTTTACCAACAAATTATTAATCTGTAATTAACTTGTTAATGAAAGCATCATAGAAAGTAAGTTGGGATGTAATAAGTATACAGTGAAGACCAGACAACTGCAGACATTATGTGAAAATGGGTTATATCAATATTTACCACAATTCCATTAAAATATTTAATATTTGTTTTAAATTCATTAAGAGAACAGTTCTGTTATATTGTTATAAAACTGAAGAAAGAAAATTTAGCTTCAGAAATACAAAAGATGTATTAAGTTTCTGTCTTTACAATAATTGTAAATTTCAATAAAAAGGTTCTTAAACAATAACAGTTCTAAAGGGAGTTAATTACTCAACTTGTTTATCAAATGTATATATTTAACATGAGAATATATCGATTGAAAGTACACAAATCCACATACTTTTACCTTAACTTACAGATATGTAGATGAATTAAATACTGTGAATAATCCCTGAGATATATAATGTTATTGACAACATTTAAAAACAGAAAATACTTCAATATCTAACACAAAAATGTGATTTAAATTTAGAAATTAAAGTATCTGATAAGGATATCAATGTAAATATTTTTTAAAAAGAAAATATTTTGCCTTTCCAATTTATGATTTACCCTCTTTTAGTGGTAATGTACCATACCCTTCTGTTATTAGCATTGTAACTTTGCAATTATTCAAATACTGTACAATATTTTATCAGTAATGTTGAAACACTGATACAAAAATGAATACTTAGTGGATTTAATAAAAAACTTTAAATAAAATTTTTGAACTATCCTGCAACAAACATAAGAATGAATTAAATAAATATAAAGAAATAAAAATTAGAGAAATTTTACTTAAATTTTTAAACTATTTTTAGTGATGACACTTGACACTACTTTATGTGGATGTACACCTTGCTGCATATAAATGGTTGTTTAAAGCGTGATACTCACAGTAGAGTTAATAATTGGGTGTTAGTTAGAAGTTGTACTAGATTATTTAGATAACTAAATTGGATGCTTCATACTAGCATAATTCATTTACTGTACTATCAACTAGTTCCTTCCTACCATATTGGAGGCTGGAATGCTAATTTCAAGAGGCAAATTTTCAACTTACTGCCAAATGGTAGTATCTTATTTTCTCATTTCTATTCCAACTAATTTTTCTTCTTCACTTGAACTCCCACATTTCGCCCTCCTAATTTCTATATCTACTGCTACACTTCTATTTCTTATATGAGATTGGTAAATGGAGGTTAAGACAGACAGATGGTGTATCCCCACTGTAATATGGGTCCTATTTCTTCAGTCACCTCTGAAGCCTATGATACATTTTATAATCCCACATTATAGCTTGTACCCTGGTATTTTTTCATTTAGTGCAGTTTTTTGTTTAATTAATTTCTGTGTCACTAACTGAATCACTTGCCTTTAAATTAATATTATCTTATTTCTATTCACATCTAGATTTGTACAAGAGCAATTTTCAAAAGTCTAAGACTCAACAAAGTGGGTAAATAAATGGAAGTACCACTAGATATAGATTGGTTAGAACAAGACAGATCATACTCAGTAAGCCAACTACGTCCAAAACCCATGTCACTGGGAAACAGCATCTACACAAGGATAGAAAGAGGATCATACCATCTTGACCTGAAGAAATCTTAAACCACTCAACTCCAAAAGCATGACATGACATCTTGGAACTACCGATTTGTGATGTCTATACAATATCAATCATCTTCCCAACACCAAAACTGACCAGAATCATCTGAAAGACAAAAAAATCTTTTGGAAAAATCCACAAGGGATAGTAAAAAGGATAGAACTGGAACAATTCCCCATACCTCTACTGTGATCCCCAACATGAAGGTGTATGACTTAGAAAGGAATACAGACAACCATAAACGTGTGCAAGGATATGACAACCCTACTCTGCACTGAATGGTTATAACCATCTTTAGTGAAACCCATTTAGAAGGGTACCTCCATGGTTAACCATTCCAGCAGCATAAAACTGGAAAACAGTAAAGACTTCCATACTCCACGTCAAGAAAAGGGAAGCAAAAAGACATTGAACAGTCCAGAGGAACATCATCTACTGAGATAGTAAAAGTAGACCACACTGATTTATTTAATACAAGACAAGGTAGGGATGGGCAGCTATCCTCTTCTGTTTCATTCATACAGTCCATGGGTGGTACATTCAGGAATAAACAAGTTTAGGAAGCAATTACATCATGAAGTTATTCAAGCACAAGCAAACTTGTAGAACACCCCATATTTACAGTGAGAACTGTGTTATCATAGAAAAATAAGCCTGAGTCAACATACAATGTAGGCTGTACAATGCAGATTTCAAATAGAAGGACACATGGTTAAGTACCACTTACTTCAGAGTGGGATCCATATAATGAATACATGAAACAAGAGCCCCTGAAAGGAAAACAAAATATGAAAATAAAATAAACTAGTCAAAGTGATTCTGTACCATGAAAAACGGCAACAGGTGGAAGTGTAAATTCAAGGAAAAAGAAACCATGATACGATGTAAATAACAAGAGACAAAAGTAATCAGTACAGTCCAGATGCCCAACTGTATGATTTCTTCCAATGGCCAATAAAAATTAGATGCACAGAAAAGGTGTTCAATCTGATGAGAAAACACCCAGTGGGAAGAAGCAATAAACCAATTACATCTGAGAATGATCCAATTACATCTAAGGTTGAACCAATTACATCTGAGGATGAACCAATTACATCTGAGGATGAACCAATTACATCTAAGGATGAACCCAATTTGTGAGGGTAGAAGGGGAAAGAACATGAACAGAGGAAGATTGCCAAAGTATAAAATGGTAATATGACTTTCAAAGTTCAGAAGCAAAAAAAGTAAACCAAAAATCAATAGTCTAAACAACAATGTAACTGCAGTAAAATGAGTTGAAAGTGAAGAAATGGTATGAATAAACTTGGACGTAAAGAACAACAATCTGTACATGTAGCAAATGTGAAACATGTAAGAGCATAAGCACTGTAAAATGGGAAGTGATAGTTTGGTAGAGGCATATACAGAGAGTCATGTGTATCATGTATGTTGAGCTCCTACAGGTGTAGAGGTGGTGTAGAATGTTTTACATGAGAGATACGTTGGTTTGGTTTTGGTTTTCATGCAAAGCTACACAATGGTTATCTGCATTAGCTGTCCTTAATTTGGCAGTGAAAGACTAGATGAAATACAGATAGCTAGTCATCATCACCCACAGCCAACTTACTAACAAACAGTGATATTGAATGTCACATTATAATGCCTCTCAGGGTGACAGAGTGAACATGTTTGGTGGGACAGGGATTTTAACCCATGGCCCTCAGATTTTGAGTCAGATGCCTTACCCATGTGACCATGTCATGCCAGGTAGAAATGTGTTAGAATAACTCAATTCCAATAAAGGGATTAGACTGCTTGGTTGGTTAATATTTTATGGCACAAAGCAACTGGGCTATCTGCTTCAAACATGTTGTAAAAAGTTGAAAGTAAAGCAAAATTATTAAAATTTGTAAAAAGGAGTAATGGTAAAAACAAAACAAAGTTTATTTAATTTTTTAATTAAAATGTAAATAACATTAAACCCAATTTTTAAACCTTGTTTACAGCAGTAAGAGAGAAAGTACAGTAATACAAGTTGTAAAGGAATTTCTGTAACATAATTGTAGTTATCAGAACTCATCAGGATGACTGATGGGTAAGTTCAAACATCATCATTAGTCACCTGAAGTTGGCCTTTCCATTCCTAATTTCAAGTTATTTGACATCATGGTCATTTTTTAATTCCATATTGAATTAGTTGTATTTTAATTCTTAAAAATGAATCATATTAAAAATGGTCTAGTTTATGAATTAAAAACTTAAATAGCATTTAAAAAGGTCAGTAGCCTTTAAAAAACTAACATTTGTAAGGTGGGCATTGTCACCATCACCAATGGCACTGTCTAACACTATGGATAAACCTTGAGACAAAACATGTCTAAAATGGTGCTGTCATTGACAGTCCTAATGACAGCAAGACAGTAAAATGTGGCTTATAGTGATGTAAGTGTCACAAAGACACACATTTGTGCATCAGTCCCAGATAAAATAAAATTATGAGTTAAAAAACTGTGGCAAATGATGAGTCTAGTTAGAACATCTTCCTATTCTGATCCTTACAGAAGAAAGATGGCCAAATTCCAATAGAGTTTTATCTGGAAAAGCCTGTTTTCACATTGCTCACTCCAAGTCTACTGCCAGCTAGTACAGAGCCTAGCCTTGAATACAGGACCACAGTACATGTATGAAACAGGCATAGCAGTGATAGTGCCAGAGCAGATACTTATCTGCAGTGTCGGTGAGCTCATTCCCAGAGATACCAACATGGCATGTCATCCAGAAGAACAAGTATATTAAGGAGAGATGGGCCAGTCGGTTTTGAATATTGGTGAGAACTAATGTGAAGCAGTTCTAGGGCCAGTAGAAAACTAAGCAAGTATAAATAGCACAATTCGAGTACTGCTTATGTAAACAGGAGCAATGAAAATGGCATACAGTTCAGCAGTGAACACAGAAACTGTACAGGAGATTCTGTGCACAACAACCAAACCACAAAGACCATGGCAGACTTCACTAAGTCACCTAATTTCTTACTACCTGTATAAATAGAAATGGAGGGATGGTTCAAAAGATGTTCAGCAAATAATCAGAAGCATTCACTTTTCTTAGATGACTCACAGAAATTTTACATTTGTGGATGATAATAAGCTACAGTGGGATGGGCTGACTAGTGGATACAGCAATGTTATCCAAGGGCAGACCTAATTCTTCCAACTGCACCTGGATACAAAGGCCAAATGGAACAATGGCAGATCATCTGTTCTGGAAAAATGTGGCTCAATGAAGAACACATTTCCTGATTTTACCATTGTAAATCTGTAGACTTACTGCTGTACCTCTTTTTTTCTTCCATCCACCTAGGCAAAGAACGAAAGTACAATGGACAAGACCCATTACAATTAATGTGATGAGGGTCTGTTTCACACTCATAGGCATCATGGTTACTGCCACAGCAATGAGCACACATCAAGGAACCACAACATGATGTCTTCGAATGACAAAACAGCTGACACTGAAAACATTCGAAAGGGTTCGGAATATATAGCGGCATTTTGCAGTTAAGATAACCTGCCCCGATGGTGGCAAGTAGACATAGTGATGTAAATGTTAAAATCAAGACACTGGTCAGCATTATAATTTCATCTTTGCAAGTGGAGATGTGCCTCACTGCAGAAACTTCTTGGGTGGAAAAACCAGCAAGAATCTCTGACTCAGGGATGTTCATCAAATCTCTCTCAACAATAACTCTTTGTGATGAATTCAAAGTAGAATGAAGTGTACCCTTTGTCTGCAAAAGGAGTTCATTGTGCTTAGCAGTGGATGCTTCCACCAATATGTTACCAGAACAAAGCTTTTTGACTCATTTAGGGAGCCATCAAGTCCCTTTTGTCCCTTCTGAATAGAAAAGAAAGACATTTACCCTAAATGTTTGTCTGAAAGAGAATGTAGTACAAAAAAATGAGATACAGGTGTTACAGAGGTTGAAGATGGCTGCTCAGAATACCAGCCATCTTGAGAATACATTTTTACTTCAAGTGGGTTTCTTTTAATCACGGAACTGATCCAAAACTCATGGAGGACAAGGCATGGTACCTCTCTCATGGATCTGAAATACCAAATGCTCTGCAGGAATCCTAATATATGGAAAAGAGGGAAACACTAAGTATCATGTAATAAAGAAAGAAGAGGATTATAAAGAATTGGGAAAAGTGATTAAACAGAACACAGCCAAGAAATCATATCCAAAAAGGTCATATTAGGTCAAGTTAATTCTGCATATAGAAGAACCCATCAAATTCATGGTTAAGTAAAAAATCACTGTCAAATTTCTTGTCATCCCAAACAGGTTTGGCATATGCAGGAAGAAAATGAAGATCAGAAGAAGAAATTTGATTCATATAAGGATTGATCTCTCATCAAGTGAGAGCCAATGATTCCACAGTCAAGTTCCCTCACCTGCAGCCCACGTACGTATGCTAGTAAATGCGGTGATTTGAAATTTAGAATTTGTCTTAAAGATGAATAACTAAACACAACAACGTTGGAATAAATAAATAAAAACTGTAAAAAAATGTTGTCATTAGATTCGTGAATAACAATTCTTCACAGTAAATTACAAAACACACAATTAAAGGACACAATGAAAAATGTAGTTGAACAATCACTACCAAATGGGAAGTAATAGTTTGGTAGAACTGAGCAGAAGGAATCAAAGGATGTGCCGTATTTCTACTGGTGTCCCATTTACCCCTGTGGCATGCAAGATAATTATTAACTATAGAGGGCAACACTGAATAATAATAGCTATACCTGTGGACAAAGGCAATACACTGTGTTAAAAAGCTTATTTAATAGGATACAATTGGTAGAGCTTGATTCCTGAAGTCCACTACAGTGTATCGGCTTAGAGATTCTATAAAGTCCAGCATGTGATGAGGAACCATTTTCCTTTCTTCTGGTGTGACCTTGTTTGTAACAATGTCAAGTCCTTTATAAACCTGAAAAAAATCATAATAATGTATTTTTATTTAAATAGTCTCACAAGTTATATCACAGTTATATCTATAGAGTTATAACAAAAGGAATGTGTTATTTCAATACTCATTGAATATTTTGTTTGAAAAAAACTCCTTAACGAAAATATCTGACATGTATTAAAAGTATGTAATCAATAATTTATTGTTTTAATCTGATGAAAACTAACAATATACATAATTTTACTTTCAGATGAGACTGGTCAAGTTACTAAAGCAATCATTGGCTACTGTAGTTCACTTTTTATTTAAGAAAATGGAGGTCGGCTTGAAGCCACAACCACCACATCTTGAATACTATTATTATAAATCTTTCATACTCACAAGTTTTCATACTCTTAATTATAATATTTACAATAATGTTAAAACCCTGAATCAAATTAGGCCTCTATTTATAGTCTAATTTTTAAAACTAGATATCTTTTTATTCATCTGTTTCTATATTCTTTTATCCTGTACAAATTAATACAAGTGCATGAAGTAATTTCCAATCTACATACCTTTAAATTACTCATTTTCCAAGTTGCGATCATTAGGATTGTCCAAGTACTTTTTAAAGACAAATTATCCATACATTTTTTTAATGAATGATTTACTATTACTCACCACTAAAAACAACTAAACTAATGCTAGGGTGAAGAATCATTGTAGCAATTAAGAGACTAACTGGTATTAAAAACAAAGAATACCCTAACAAAAAACATACACTATGAATAACTATAATTCTTATGACCTACCATGATGAACCTAAACATATTTTTTTACTTCAAGTGTCTCTGGATGACCCATTCCCCTCCACCTCTTAAAATGTCTCTGGATGACCCATTCCTCAACCACCTCTTAAAAGTGTCTCTGGATGACCCATTCCCATAGCACCTTTTAAAATGTCTCTGGATGACCCATTCCCCCTACCTCTTAAAGTGTCTCTGAATGACCCATTCCCCCACCACCTTTTAATGTGTATCTGAATGACCCATTCCCCCCACCTCTTAAAGTGCCTCTGGATGACCCATTCCCCCACCACCTTTTAAAGTCTCTGAATTACCCAATCCCCCCACCTCTTAAAGTGTCTCTGAATGACCCATTCCCCCACCACCTTTAAAGTGTCTCTGGATGACCCATTCCCCCACCACCTTTTAAAGTGTCTCTGGATGACCCATTCCCCCACCACCTTTTAAAGTGTCTCTGGATGACCCATTCCCCCACCACCTTTTAAAGTGTCTCTGGATGACCCATTCCCCCCACCTCTTAAAGTGCCTCTGGATGACCCATTCCTCCACCACCTTTTAAAGTCTCTGAATGACCCAATCCCCCACCTTTTAAAGTGTCTCTGAATGACCCATTCCCCCACCACCTTTTAAAGTGTCTCTGAATGACCCATTCCCCCACCTCTTAAAGCGTCTCTGGATGAACCATTCCCCACCACCTTTTAAAGTGTCTCTGAATGACCCATTCCCCCACCTCTTAAAGTGTCTCTGGATGACCCATTTCCCCACCTCTTAAAGTGGCTCTGGATGACCCATTCCCCCACCACCTTTTAAAGTCTCTGAATGACCCAATCCCCCCACCTCTTAAAGTGTCTCTGGATGAGCCATTCCCCACCACCTTTTAAAGTGTCTCTGAATGACCCATTCCCCCACCTCTTAAAGCGTCTCTGGATGACCCATTCCCCCACCTCTTAAAGCGTCTCTGGATGACCCATTCCCTCCACCTCTTAAAGTGTCTCTGGATGATTTATTCCCCCCCTCTTAAAAATTTCATTTTTTATTTTGCAAATTTTTTTAAAACTTTCATCATGACAATAAAACAAAAATTAATGTTTCAATGAAATATTTTATTAGTAGCTAAAAACAACAGTTTTATTAATTCTCATAACAAACAGTTGTTTCCATTCCTTCCTCAAGTTAATTCTCTCTACACATATCTAAGCTCAAATATGTACAAGTTCCTCATTTCTGGTCATTGGTCTAAAAGTTATTTATTGTACCACAAAACCATAGTTTCCACCTGTTACCTGTGTTGTAGATACATTCCTTATCCTGTTTCAAATGCAGTCTTACCTTTCATGATAGAAAATAAATATTTTTCTTTGTTTTGCCTGGAGTCCTTTATACAGGGTGGCCCATACATCCCTACCCAACCATATGTTATTATGTTATATTCAATTATGCATGTATTATAAATTTGTTTCTTTTTTTTCAGAGAAATGTGGCCAATGTAAGCCTACTTACACTTGAAGAGCATATTGTGACAAGTACGTGGGTACATGAGTGCAAAAATACTGGTAACACCCTGGATACATAAGATATATGAATGGGTAGAGACTTACAGGCCACCCTGTATATATATATATATATAAATTCCAGTTACAAATTAAAAAAAAAGAAAAATTACCTCACACTAACATATTTCTTCCATATTTAAGAAATGTTCAAATAACAAAACTATAGTGTATTAACTCATGTAATAAAATAATATTAACAGCTAAACAAAACAACAGATATTCATGGCTGTCATATGTACTCTGTATATTACGTATTCCAAATCACAGCTGTACAGTATGATGACAATTTCATATTTTCAGTGTTTAATAAGTTATTAACTGTTGTTAGCCTCTCTTGACATTTTATGACTGATTTCAGTTTCAACAATGCAGGTCTTTGTTATAATAGTAATACAACTTACTGTTGGACCCATTTGATAATAATATGCTGATCCTAACAAACCGTAATACAACTGCAACTTTCATCAACCACCCATGATGAAAATACAGCATACTTTTCATCATTATCAGTATTACATGTTGTCTTTCCTTTATAAAAATTAATAAATACTTCCATTATTAATATCTTCCATATAAAAAGTTATATGACTGAACAAAAACAGTACTTCATAGTAGCAATGAAATATTGTTCTTCCATGAGACAACTTCCATTGTTAAACCGCATTACAAATTATACAACAAAACAAATGTTTAATGCTTGTTACATTTAATTAATCCAAATGGTGAGTCTCTCACCTTTAATACAACTGTAACCACATTTTAATCTGAATAGCATACAAGGCCAAACCACCAATGTAGTATAAACTTTCTGAGAGGACGTCTTTTCTGTGAAGCTGTCATTTCTACCTCTTTGTAAAAATAAGGAAATTAGGATCAAAGTAATTTTTCTATGGATAAAACTTTCCAAATCATGAAGCACCAGCTACGTGTCCTGCAGCACCATGACGTGTTACATTTGAAACACAACACACAGCACCATGACGTGTTACATTTGAAACACAACACACAGCGCGATGACCTGTTACATTTGGAACACAACACACAGCACGATGGCCCGTTACACTTGAAACACAACACACAGCACTATGACCCATTACATTTGAAACACAACACACAGCACGATGACCCATTACATTTGAAACACAACACACAGCACGATGACCCGTTGCATTTGAAACACAACACACAGAGCGATGACCCGTTGATTTTGAAACACAACACACAGCACGATGACCTGTTACATTTGGAACACAACACACAGTGCAATGACCCGTTACATTTGAAACACCACACACAGCACGATGACCCATTACATTTGAAACACAACACACAGCACGATGACCTGTTACATTTGAAACACAACACACAGCACGATGACCTGTTACATTTGAAACACAACACACAGCGCAATGACCCGTTACATTTGAAACACAACACACAGCACGATGGCCCGTTACACTTGAAACACAACACACAGCACTATGACCCATTACATTTGAAACACAACACACAGCAGCATGACCCGTTGCATTTGAAACACAACACACAGAGCGATGACCCGTTGATTTTGAAACACAACACACAGCACGATGACCCGTTGCATTTGAAACACTAACATACACTCATTGAAGATTATTAAAGCAGTTACCACCAAGGTATTAAGTATACATATACAAGTAACATTTGATGAGGACTATCTACTGAACAGCAGACTTTACACTAACATACACTCACTGAAGAATGTTAAAGTAGTTACCACCAAGGTATTAAGTATACACATACAAGTAACACTTGATGAGGACTATCTACTGAGCAACAGACTTTACACTAACATACACTCACTGAAGAATGTTAAAGTAGTTACCACCAAGGTATTAAGTATACATATACAAGTAACACTTGATGAGGACTATCTACTGAACAACAGACTTTACACTAACATACACTCACTGAAGATTATTAAAGTAGTTACCACCAAGGTATTAAGTATACATATACAAGTAACATTTGATGAGGACTATCTACTGAACAACAGACTTTACACTAACATACACTCACTGAAGAATGTTAAAGTAGTTACCACCAAGGTATTAAGTATACACATACAAGTAACACTTGATGAGGACTATCTACTGAACAACAGACTTTACACTAACATACACTCACTGAAGATTATTAAAGTAGCTACCACCAAGGTATTAAGTATACACATACAAGTAACACTTGATGAGGACTATCTACTGAACAGCAGACTTTACACTAACATACACTCACTGAAGAATGTTAAAGTAGTTACCACCAAGGTATTAAGTATACACATACAAGTAACACTTGATGAGGACTATCTACTGAGCAACAGACTTTACACTAACATACACTCACTGAAGAATGTTAAAGTAGTTACCACCAAGGTATTAAGTATACATATACAAGTAACACTTGATGAGGACTATCTACTGAACAACAGACTTTACACTAACATACACTCACTGAAGATTATTAAAGTAGTTACCACCAAGGTATTAAGTATACATATACAAGTAACATTTGATGAGGACTATCTACTGAACAACAGACTTTACACTAACATACACTCACTGAAGAATGTTAAAGTAGTTACCACCAAGGTATTAAGTATACACATACAAGTAACACTTGATGAGGACTATCTACTGAGCAACAGACTTTACACTAACATACACTCACTGAAGAATGTTAAAGTAGTTACCACCAAGGTATTAAGTATACATATACAAGTAACACTTGATGAGGACTATCTACTGAACAACAGACTTTACACTAACATACACTCACTGAAGATTATTAAAGTAGTTACCACCAAGGTATTAAGTATACATATACAAGTAACATTTGATGAGGACTATCTACTGAACAACAGACTTTACACTAACATACACTCACTGAAGAATGTTAAAGTAGTTACCACCAAGGTATTAAGAATACACATACAAGTAACACTTGATGAGGACTATCTACTGAACAACAGACTTTACACTAACATACACTCACTGAAGAATGTTAAAGTAGTTACCACCAAGGTATTAAGTATACACATACAAGTAACACTTGATGAGGACTATCTACTGAACAACAGACTTTACACTAACATACACTCACTGAAGAATGTTAAAGTAGTTACCACCAAGGTATTAAGTATACACATACAAGTAACACTTGATGAGGACTATCTACTGAACAACAGACTTTACACTAACATACACTCACTGAAGAATGTTAAAGTAGTTACCACCAAGGTATTAAGTATACATATACAAGTAACACTTGATGAGGACTATCTACTGAACAACAGACTTTAGTCCTCATGTTCTGCAGATGAGAAACCAACAAAGGGACAAAAAACAAAACAGAGAATTATGTGAACAATAGACTTCAGATTATAATTATTGGTGATTCCTTGAAAAGACATGTGTATAGGACAGTCTGGTAAATAGGGAAAACAAAATTAGATTATACTATCCAGGAGCACGGGTATAGAACACAACTGACAGAAAATTACAGTACTGGCTTGCTAATAAGTCAATGTTTTTTTTATTTATAATTTGACTGTAAATTTCATAGTTGCCTTACAACTGCAACCATCCACAGGCCTCTTCCCCCTATTCTAGCCCATACATAGCATTCCTCAATGTTCAGATAACATCCATGTTTTATTAATATATCACTTGCATTAAATGCTAAACTTAGATTAATATGTGCAGATGAGTACTTTTGATTGCATCAACTGTTTGATCTGTTTAATGGGAGAAGGCAAGTTTTTGGGAATAGATTGTTTACATTTAAACATGGTAGGAACGGACTTGTTTGCTAAGGTTATTAACCTAACTATATGGAAAGTTTCAAATTGAGGCTATACAGTGTTTCAAACTGAGGCTAGACAGTGGTGAGAGCTGGGAAAAAATAAATGCAATATGAATAAGAAGCAGAGAAATGTTTAGTTCAGGGAATAATTGTCCCTACTGTAAAGCTACAAGTAACTGTCACTACTGTAAGGCTACAAAAAATAAAACAGATGGCTTCATGGCGTGGTAGCAATAAAGGCTTTTCATATAATGAGAATAAGTGAAACATGGTTAAACTTGCATGACTTTGATGACAAAAGTTCTTTTTGAAATGCATGGTTACAGATTATTTAATGCAGAATACTAAAGAGAGGATGCATGGTTACAGATTATTTAATACAGAATAATAAAGAGAAGATGCGTGGTTACAGATTATTTAATACAGAATAATAAAAAGAGAGGATGTGTGGTTACAGATTATTTAATACAGATTAATAAAGAGAGAGGATGTGTGGTTACAAATTATTTAATACAGAATAATAAAGAGAGAGGATGTGTGGTTACAGATTATTTAATACAGATTAATAAAGAGAGAGGATGTGTGGTTACAAATTATTTAATACAGAATAATAAAGAGAGAGGATGTGTGGTTACACATTATTTAATACAGAATAATAAAGAGAGAATGCATGGTTACAGATTATTTAATACTGAATACTAAAGAGAGAGAATGTGTGGTTACAGATTATTTAATACAGAATACTAAAGAGAGAGGATGTGTGGTTACACATTATTTAATACAGAATACTAAAGAAAAAGGAGGTGTGGTTTCAGATTATTTAATACAGAATACTAAAGAGAGAGGATGTGTGGATGGAGATTATTTAATACAGAATACCAAAGAGAGAAAATGTGTGGTTGCAGATTATTTAATACAGAATAATAAAGAGAGAGAATGTGTGGTTACAGATTATTTAATACAGAATAATAAAGAGAAAGGATGCATGAATACAGATTATTTAATACTAAATACTAAAGAAAGAGGATGCAAGGTTACAGAATATTTAATACAAAATACTAAAGAGAGAGGATGCGAGGTTACAGATTATTTATTACAGAATACTAAAGAGAGAGGATGAGAAGTTACAGATTATTTAATACAGAATACTAAAGAGAGAGGATGCAAGGTTACAAATTATTTAATACAGAATAAAAAAGAGAGAGGATGCATGGTTACAGATTATTTAATACAGAATAATAAAGAGAGGATGCATGGTTACACATTATTTAATACAGAATACTAAAGAGAGGATGCATGGTTACAGATTATTTAATACAGAATACTAAAGAGAGAGGATGTCTAGTTACAGATTATTTAATACAGAATACTAAAGAGAGAGGATGTGTGGTTACAGATTATTTAATACAGAATACTAAAGAGAGAGGATGTGTGGTTACAGATTATTTAATACAGAATACTAAAGAGAGAGAATGTGTGGTTACAGATTATTTAATACAGAATACTAAAGAGAAAGGATGTGTGGTTACAGATTATTTAATACAGAATACTAAATAGAGAGGATGTGTGGTTACAGATTATTTAATGCAAAATACTAAAGAGAGAGGATGCAAGGTTACAGATTATTTAAAACAGAATACTAAAGAGAGAGAATGCGAGGTTACAGATTAAGTAATACAGAATACTAAAGAGAGGATGTGTGGTTACAGATTATTTAATACAGAATAATAAAAAGAGAGGATGTGTGGTTACAGATTATTTAATAAAGAATAATAAAGAGAGAGGATGTGTGGTTACACATTATTTAATACAGAATAATAAAGAGAGAATGCATAGTTACACATTATTTAATACTGAATACTAAAGAGAGAAGATGTGTGGTTACAGATTATTTAATACAGAACACTAAAAAGAGAGGATGCATGGTTACAGATTATTTAATAAAGAATAATAAAGAGAGAGGATGTGTGGTTACAGATTATTTAATACAGAATACTAAAGAGAGAGGATGTATGGTTACACATTATTTAATACAGAATAATAAAGAGAGAATGCATGGTTACAGATTATTTAATAATAAATAATAAAAAGAGAGGATGTGTGGTTACAGATTATTTAATAAAGAATAATAAAGAGAGAGGATGTGTGGTTACACATTATTTAATACAAATAATAAAGAGAGAATGCATGGTTACAGATTATTTAATACAGAATACTAAAGAGAGAGAGGATGTGTGGTTACAGATTATTTAATACAGAATACTAAAGAGAGAGGATGTGTGGTTACACATTATTTAATACAGAATACTAAAGAGAAAGGAGGTGTGGTTTCAGATTATTTAATACAGAATACTAAAGAGAAAATGTGTGGTTGCAGATTATTTAATACAGAATAATAAAGAGGGATTATGTGTGGTTACACATTATTTAATACAGAATAATAAAGAGAGAGGATGTGTGGTTACAGATTATTTAATACAGAATACTAAAGAGAGAGAATGTGTGGTTACAGATTATTTAATACATAATACTAAAGAGAGAGGATGTGTGGTTACAGATTATTTAATACAGAATACTAAATAGAGAGGATGTGTCGTTACAGATTATTTAATGCAAAATACTAAAGAGAGAGGATGCGAGGTTACAGATTATTTAATACAGAATACTAAAGAAAGAGGATGCAAGGTTACAGATTATGTAATACAGAATACTAAAGAGAGGATGTGTGGTTACAGATTATTTAATTCAGAATAATAAAGAGAGGATGGGTGGTTACAGATTATTTAATACAGAATAATAAAGAGAGAGAATGCGTGGTTACAGATTATTTAATACAGAATAATAGAGAGAGAATGTGTGGTTACAGATTATTTAATACAGAATAATAAAGAGAGGATGCATGGTTACAGATTATTTAACACTGAATACTAGAGAGAGAGGATGCATGGTTATAGATTATTTAATACAGAATACTAAAGAGAGAGGATGTGTGGTTACAGATTATTTAATACAGAATAATAAAGAGGGATTATGTGTGGTTACACATTATTTAATACAGAATAATAAAGAAAGAGGATGCATGGTTACAGATTATTTAATACAGAATACTAAAGAGAGAATGCATGGTTACAGATTATTTAATACAGAATACTAAAGAGAGAATGCATGATTACAGATTATTTAATACAGAATAATAGAGAGAGAATGTGTGGTTACAGATTATTTAATACAGAATAATAAAGAGAGGATGCATGGTTACAGATTATTTAATACAGAATACTAAAGAGAGAGAGGATGTGTGGTTACAGATTATTTAATACAGAATACTAAAGAGAGAGGATGTGTGGTTACACATTATTTAATACAGAATACTAAAGAGAAAGGAGGTGTGGTTTCAGATTATTTAATACAGAATACTAAAGAAAGAAAATGTGTGGTTGCAGATTATTTAATACAGAATAATAAAGAGAGAGGATGTCTAGTTACAGATTATTTAATACAGAATACTAAAGAGAGAGGATGTGTGGTTACAGATTATTTAATACAGAATACTAAAGAGAGAGAATGTGTGGTTACAGATTATTTAATACATAATACTAAAGAGAGAGGATGTGTGGTTACAGATTATTTAATACAGAATACTAAATAGAGAGGATGTGTCGTTACAGATTATTTAATGCAAAATACTAAAGAGAGAGGATGCGAGGTTACAGATTATTTAATCCAGAATACTAAAGAAAGAGGATGCGAGGTTACAGATTATGTAATACAGAATACTAAAGAGAGGATGTGTGGTTACAGATTATTTAATTCAGAATAATAAAGAGAGGATGGGTGGTTACAGATTATTTAATACAGAATAATAAAGAGAGAGGATGCGTGGTTACAGATTATTTAATACAGAATAATAGAGAGAGAATGTGTGGTTACAGATTATTTAATACAGAATAATAAAGAGAGGATGCATGGTTACAGATTATTTAATACTGAATACTAGAGAGAGAGGATGCATGGTTATAGATTATTTAATACAGAATACTAAAGAGAGAGGATGTGTGGTTACAGATTATTTAATACAGAATAATAAAGAGAGATTATGTGTGGTTACACATTATTTAATACAGAATAATAAAGAGAGAGGATGCATGGTTACAGATTATTTAATACAGAATACTAAAGAGAGAATGCATGGTTACAGATTATTTAATACAGAATACTAAAGAGAGAATGCATGATTACAGATTATTTAATACAGAATAATAGAGAGAGAATGTGTGGTTACAGATTATTTAATACAGAATAATAAAGAGAGGATGCATGGTTACAGATTATTTAATACAGAATACTAAAGAGAGAATGCATGATTACAGATTATTTAATACAGAATACTAAAGAGAGAGGATGTGTGGTTACAGATTATTTAATACAGAATACTAAAGAGAGAAGATGTTTGGTTACAGATTATTTAATACAGAATACTAAAGAGAGAGGATGTGTGTTTACACATTATTTAATACAGAATACTAAAGAAAAAGGAGGTGTGGTTTCAGATTATTTAATACAGAATACTAAAGAGAGAAGATGTGTGGATGGAGATTATTTAATACAGAATACCAAAGAGAGAGGATGTGTGGATGGAGATTATTTAATACAGAATACCAAAGAGAGAGGATGTGTGGTTACAGATTATTTAATACAGAATACTAAAGAGAGAAAATGTGTGGTTGCAGATTATTTAATACAGAATAATAAAGAGAGAGAATGTGTGGTTACAGATTATTTAATACAGAATAATAAAGAGAAAGGATGCATGAATACAGATTATTTAATACTAAATACTAAAGAAAGAGGATGCAAGGTTACAGAATATTTAATACAAAATACTAAAGAGAGAGGATGCGAGGTTACAGATTATTTATTACAGAATACTAAAGAGAGAGGATGAGAAGTTACAGATTATTTAATACAGAATACTAAAGAGAGAGGATGCAAGGTTACAAATTATTTAATACAGAATAAAAAAGAGAGAGGATGCATGGTTACAGATTATTTAATACAGAATAATAAAGAGAGGATGCATGGTTACAGATTATTTAATACAGAATACTAAAGAGAGGATGCATGGTTACAGATTATTTAATACAGAATACTAAAGAGAGAGGATGTCTAGTTACAGATTATTTAATACAGAATACTAAAGAGAGAGGATGTGTGGTTACAGATTATTTAATACAGAATACTAAAGAGAGAGAATGTGTGGTTACAGATTATTTAATACAGAATACTAAAGAAAGAGGATGTGTGGTTACAGATTATTTAATACAGAATACTAAAGAGAGAGAATGTGTGGTTACAGATTATTTAATACAGAATACTAAAGAGAAAGGATGTGTGGTTACAGATTATTTAATACAGAATACTAAATAGAGAGGATGCGAGGTTACAGATTATTTAATATAGAAAAATAAAGAGAGAGGATGCGAGGTTACAGATTAAGTAATACAGAATACTAAAGAGAGGATGTGTGGTTACAGATTATTTAATACAGAATAATAAAGAGAGAGGATGTGTGGTTACAGATTATTTAACACAGAATAATAAAGAGAGAGGATGTGTGGTTACAGATTATTTAATAAAGAATAATAAAGAGAGAGGATGTGTGGTTACACATTATTTAATACAGAATAATAAAGAGAGAATGCATAGTTACAGATTATTTAACACTGAATACTAAAGAGAGAGGATGTGTGGTTACAGATTATTTAATACAGAACACTAAAAAGAGAGGATGCATGGTTACAGATTATTTAATAAAGAATAATAAAGAGAGAGGATGTGTGGTTACAGATTATTTAATACAGAATACTAAAGAGAGAGGATGTATGGTTACACATTATTTAATACAGAATAATAAAGAGAGAATGCATGGTTACAGATTATTTAATAAAGAATAATAAAAAGAGAGGATGTGTGGTTACAGATTATTTAATAAAGAATAATAAAGAGAGAGGATGTGTGGTTACACATTATTTAATACAAATAATAAAGAGAGAATGCATGGTTTCAGATTATTTAATACAGAATACTAAAGAGAGAGAGGATGTGTGGTTACAGATTATTTAATACAGAATACTAAAAAGAGAGGATGTGTGGTTACACATTATTTAATACAGAATACTAAAGAGAAAGGAGGTGTGGTTTCAGATTATTTAATACAGAATACTAAAGAGAGAAAATGTGTGGTTGCAGATTATTTAATACAGAATAATAAAGAGAAAGGATGCATGGTTACAGATTATTTAATACATAATACTAAAGAGAGAGGATGTGTGGTTACAGATTATTTAATACAGAATACTAAATAGAGAGGATGTGTCGTTACAGATTATTTAATGCAAAATACTAAAGAGAGAGGATGCGAGGTTACAGATTATTTAATATAGAAAAATAAAGAGAGAGGATGCGAGGTTACAGATTATGTAATACAGAATACTAAAGAGAGGATGTGTGGTTACAGATTATTTAATTCAGAATAATAAAGAGAGGATGGGTGGTTACAGATTATTTAATACAGAATAATAAAGAGAGAGGATGCGTGGTTACAGATTATTTAATACAGAATAATAGAGAGAGAATGTGTGGTTACAGATTATTTAATACAGAATAATAAAGAGAGGATGCATGGTTACAGATTATTTAATACTGAATACTAGAGAGAGAGGATGTGTGGTTACAGATTATTTAATACAGAATAATAAAGAGAGATTATGTGTGGTTACACATTATTTAATACAGAATAATAAAGAGAGAGGATGCATGGTTACAGATTATTTAATACAGAATACTAAAGAGAGAATGCATGGTTACAGATTATTTAATACAGAATACTAAAGAGAGAATGCATGATTACAGATTATTTAATACAGAATAATAGTGAGAGAATGTGTGGTTACAGATTATTTAATACAGAATAATAAAGAGAGGATGCATGGTTACAGATTATTTAATACTGAATACTAGAGAGAGAGGATGCATGGTTATAGATTATTTAATACAGAATACTAAAGAGAGAGGATGTGTGGTTACAGATTATTTAATACAGAATAATAAAGAGAGATTATGTGTGGTTACACATTATTTTATGCAGAATAATAAAGAGAGAGGATGCATGGTTACAGATTATTTAATACAGAATACTAAAGAGAGAATGCATGGTTACAGATTATTTAATACAGAATACTAAAGAAAGAATGCATGATTACAGATTATTTAATACAGAATACTAAAGAGAGAGGATGTGTGGTTACAGATTATTTAATACAGAATACTAAAGAGAGAAAATGTTTGGTTACAGATTATTTAATACAGAATACTAAAGAGAGAGGATGTGTGTTTACACATTATTTAATGCAGAATACTAAAGAGAGAGAATCTGTGGTTACAGATTATTTAATGCAGAATATTACAGAGAGAGGATGCATGGTTACAGATTATTTAATACAGAATACTAAAGAGGGAGGATGTGTGGTTACAGATTATTTAATACAGAATACCAAAGAGAGAGTATGTGTGGTTACAGATTATTTAATACAGAATAATAAAGAGAGAGGATGCATGGTTACAGATTATTTAATACAGAATAATAAAGAGAGAGGATGCGAGGTTACAGATTATTTAATTCAGAATACTAAAGAGAGAGGATGGGAGGTTACAGATTATTTAATACAGAGTACTAAAGAGAGAGGATGTGTGGTTATAGATTATTTAATATAGAATACTAAAGAGAAAAGATGCATGGCTATTTAATAAAAACAGAATACTAAAGACAGAGGAAGGAGTGGCTTTTTATACAAAGTTGACAATATTAAAGATAACTAAGAGACTCAATCCATTTGGGTTTCTATTAGTGGATATAAAGGGAAAAGCTTTTAGTAGGAACCTGTTATAGACCACCTGGTGATACTGATTGAATAATAAACTTCAATATTTCAGCTGTTAATGAAGTCATAATTATCAGTGATTTTAATTTCAGACATATTGACTGAGAAACACTATGCTCAAACCATGATGAAAAAGTTTTTCTTGAAACTCTTCGTGATGGATTTCTTCACCAATTGGTTAAAGAACCTAAAAGAAATAATGTCATTTTAGATTTACTGTTAACTTCCAAATTTTCAAGAGTGGAAACTTGGGTTCATCTGGAATAAGTGATCATTGCTGTATTAGGTTCAATGTTTTGCTCCAAGTGAAAACAGGAGATACTGACATTATAGTTACAAATTTAATAAAAATGAAAATTTTGATGGGAACCAACAGAATCATCTACTGTGAACTGGGCAAAAGAATCATTTGAAGACATTAACTAGATATAGAAAATTTTTAAAGATAAATAACCAAGATAAGCATATTTCTTATAGAAAAAGAAAGGTAGCTGCAGGTAAATAGCCAGATTAGCTCACAGAAATTTTAAAACCAAATTAGCTCACAAAGAGTTTAAAACCAGGTTAGCTCACGAAGAGTTTAAAGGATAAAATTAAAGAAAATCATAAGAAATTTAAATTGACTGGTAGGATAGAAGATTTAGAAGATCATAGAACATCAAAAAAGATGGTGAAAGAGGAAGTTAGGACATCAAAAGAGGAAGTTAAGACATCAAAAGGATGTATGAGAAAGAGGTAGTTAGGACATCAAAAGGATGTATGAAAGAGGAAGTTAGGACATCAAAAGAATGTATGAAAGAGGAAGTTAGGACATCAAAAGAATGTATGAGAAAGAGGAAGACATCAAAGGGATGTATGAGAAAGAGGTAGTTAGGACATCAAAAGGATGTACGAAAAAGAGGAAGTTAGGACATCAAAAGGATGTACGAGAAAGAGGAAGTTAGGACATCAAAAGGATGTATGAGAAAGAGGAAGTTAGGACATCAAAAGGATGTATGAGAAAGAGGAAGTTAGGACATCAAAAAAGGAAGTTAAGACATCAAAAGGATGTATGAGAAATGGTTGGCTCAATATTTAAAAATTAAAAAGTAAGGATTTCTTTAAATACACAAAATGTTGACATGGGGTAGGACCCTCGATGGGATTAAAACCTTTATCTGATGATTTATGTAATATCTGGATAATTAAATTATTGTTTCCCTTCAGTTTGTATTACTAAAGTTTTGAGCATTATTCTACATTTTAAACACTTGTTTAATAAAAACAAGATGACTGCATCAAGTCAGAGCTGGTTAAAAAAAATTGGAAAATTTCTTTTATCATCCATGGTTTTTCCATTGTCATAATTAGTATAAATGTGTTTTCTTATAACACACCTACTTCATATTATCTGCTGTGACCACAGAAAGGAGCTGAACCCACAATTGTAAATCCAGACTTACTGCTGTCCCAGCAGGGGACTAGTAGAAATGTGTGGGTAGAAAAGTGTTAAAAATGAGACATTGATAAAGGAAACAAATTTGGAGTGATCAGGCTACTGCCACACCAACATTTCTATGGGGATCTAAAGGTATGCCTACCTGAAAAGTTTTGAAAATTTAATACAACAATTATCAATCTTGAGCCATTTTAACAACAAATACTTGAAACATACATTGTAATGTATTGAATTACAAGAAGCAGTTTTAAATACATAGCATTACATGAGGAAGTGATCAGACCATGGCATGACTGGTCTTATAACTTTCTACAGCCCTTCAATAAGAGTCCCAAACAAGATAATATTTCAACTAGAAGAAGGTTTAAGGATTGAATATGTAAGCCACTTGCTGCTACCTTGTGAAAGTTTTTAAATAGGAAGTCAGCTACTGTATCTCCCCTTTTGAAGGGAGGTGATAAAAATTATCCCAGTAACTATCGACTGATTAGTTGTGAGAAGAGTTGTGGAAAGTCTATTCAAAGATACTTTGAAAAACCATTTAACAAATATAAGAATTTTACTAAAAGAATATCTTTACTTGCAAATCTTTTGGCATTCTTTGAAAAGGTGACTGCTAACTTAGATGACAGTATGAATGTAGATTTAGCATATCTGGATTTTCAGAAAGCATTTGATAAAATTCAGATAAAAGAATTGTCTCTATAGGTGTTGGGGATAAGTTAGCAAATTGGGTAGAAGAGTGGCTGAATGGAAGAAAGCAGAGTGTTGTTACAAATGGAGTATTTCATGAAAGACATTAACTTGTTAGAAAAAGGTCCAGAGACGAGTTACTAGAATGATGCCGAGGATAAAGGGGTTATCATATAAGGAAAGGCTGAAATCTCTCATGTTGTTTTCTATTGAAAAAAAAAAGAGTTAGTGGGGTTTTGATTGAAGTGTTTAAGATTGTAAAGAGAACCAACAGTGTTGACACATAAACATTCTTTTTTTTATATTTAAGAGTGGAAACAGTAGAACTAGGGGACAAATAGACAAATGGGTAGGGGCCTTCTTCTGTTGAGACAGTTTTACTTTTGTTACAAGGTGGTTGGCCTTTGGAATAATGGAGGCAGTAAATTTAAGTGCATTTAAAAAATAAGCTTCATAAGTACATGAATAATAAGATTTGTATTTTATTTGTTGAATTTATTAGTTGATAGTTTTAGTTTAAAGAATGGAATCACTAAGATGGATCAATAGTTATCCCGTTGTCCCTACACAGTATGTTATACTTATGAGATGATTTGTTGTCCCTACACAGTATGTTATACTTATGAGATGATTTGTTAAACTTGTTATACATTCAATAAAGTATATTATTACTATTACTAATGCTGCAAAAATAACCTCTTCTACAAAATCTTCCCAATATGCAGACTACTCTGACTTATTATAACTGTCTTATGACAAAGAACCAAATGGAGCCTTTTACATTTATAATTATTATTTATACAGAAATTTATTGAGTTAAAAAAATATATAGACATGTTTGTCAATTCTTTCACATTTGTCGTCCATCATTTCTCTTACACACACTTTCCTATAAAAAATAAAATAAAACTTACAAAACACTTTTTACACACAAGATTATTATTCTGTTTTTACATTTTCTTTATTATATTTTTTCTTAATATATTAATTAAAGAGCTAAGTCTCAATCCAATCACCAAATATCACTAACATACAGAGATATTCAAATATCACTACCATATTACATGCTTTTGACAATCATACCCAGTATCACAAAAAAAAAGGTGAAATATTTGCACTAAGAATTTATTCATGTTTTTTCACTGCTCTAATTATCGGGTCATCCCATAGGTAATGTCCAAACATTTAATACAGAAAGTGTATCATCATTTCTCTCTTTGTAGAAGGCTTTAATGATAAAAATATCTAGTAGGACATGCATAAAAATGTTCAGACAAATAAAAGAAACTATCCCAACTCTACTTTTACAGATAATTAATCAAATAAACCTTTATGAAGATGGATGTGTATGAGGGGCACATTAGGCATATAATGCTTTACGAGTTTAAAAAAAGGTAATAGTGCAGCAGAAACTACATGAAACATTCAAGATGTTTATGGTGCAGAGTCTCTCAATGAAAGAAAGTGTCAAAGCTCGTTTCAGAAGTTCAGATCAGGTGTTGACAGCTAAAGCGATGTGCCAAGTTCAGGTCATCCTGTTGAGTTTAATGATGACTTGCTGTTGGCTGCACTTGATGAAGATTGTGCTACAACAGTTGAAGAACTAGCACAGATTATTAATTCAACCCATTCAATAGTTCTCCATCATCTGCAACAGCTTGGAAAGGTGTCAAAACTTGGAAAACATGTCCCCTATAATTTGACAGAAGCCATCCTTATAACAAGAGTGGACATTTGCACTTCTCTGTACTCTAATGAATGTAACTCACCTTTTTTAGACAGGTTAGTGACTGGAGATTAAAAACGTTAAGTGCCACAGACAATGGCTCATTGCAGGTAAACTGGCTAAAGCACGGCCCAAAATGGATCTCCATCTTAGGAAAGTCTTGTTGAGCATTTTGGTGGTATATTATTGATGTGATCCACTTTGAGTTTCTGCCACTCAATGTAACAATTACATCAGACTTCTATTGTCAACAGTTAGAGCACTTGAATGTTGCACTGAAAGAAAAGCCTGCTTTGATCAATCGTAAAGGCGTTGCGTTACACAAAAATAATGCACGGTCCCATACAGCAAGGATCACACCTGCAAAGACTGAAGAGTTAGACTGAGAAAACCTTCCACATCCTCTTTATTCTCCAGACTTTGCCCCATCTGATTATCATCTATTCTAAAGTTTGCAGAACTATCTTGATGGAAAAGAGCTTGGAACACATGAAGATGTCAAAACTACCCTTTACATTCTTTTCCTCCAAACCCCAAGATTTTCAAGAAGTGACATTCACAAGCTTGTGAATCATTGACAGGAAGTAATTAATAATAATGAAACATACATTACTGATTAAATAACATTAAAATCCTTTCTCTTTTCTCTGAACCTAAAATCAGACATTACTTAAGCAATGACCTGATATAATTTATTCTAACAATTACATCCTTCAATAATTTAGTATTTGAAAAAACATTCTAAATTCCATAACTTCATTACAACAACTTTTAATATTGCAAACTCCTAGAATAGTTGTTCATGCAAGACCTTACATCTTGCCACTAGGCTGTTGTCAGCAATAACTGTTAGTTCAAAAAATAACATACCATTATTAGGAGAAAAAAAAGTTACATTGTAAGAAGTTCTCTTATCTCCATATCACTACTATTAATGATATTTACTGTGTTACTTTTACTAACAGTGTTATTAAAATTAACTATTAATTATAGTATTATTGATTGAAAAAGATCAAAGAAGAGCCACCAGTATCCACTAAAATCTTCAGTGAAACTAGTGAAAGGTAAATATGGGTAAGATTAATCTAACCCCCATACCAAGCTTATCCACATATGGGTAAGGTTAATGTAACCCCCATACCAAGCTTATCCACTAACGTAAATAACCTCATCCATATATGAATTACATAATGATAGTTAACACTCATTAACAATGATAATTTGTGATCGCTGGTTCTATGACTCGCGAGGCTTACAGTTACAAGTTACAGCTCAACAGTTTCACTATCATCATTTCAATAAAGCATAACTAAAACAAACAAGAAATCACCTGCATCGAGTCTGCGCTGATAATCTCTCCGGAATATTTTAAACAAATATCAACAGCTAATTTTGATTTCCCCGTTCCAGTTGCACCAAGAATAACAACTACAGGTAGTTTACGAGCAACCGCACAATGCATACAATTTCCCATGCGCGCTGCCATATTCGTATTTTCTAAAACGCCCTCTTTGATAGATTAATTAATTACTCAAGCCCACGTCGTTGCATATTTAATAAACTGTGATAAAAATATATTGAATTATCAGTTCGATTGCCTTCGCTGTAACTATGTGTTTGTTTTCTTATAGAAAAGCCACATCGGGTTATCTGTTGAGTCTACTTAGAGGAATCGAATCCCTGATTTCAGCGTTGTAAGTCCGTAAACTTACCGCCCACTGTACCAGCAGGACACTCGGTGTTAATGTAATTTAGAAAATGCTAATAATGTAGGTAACTATGATCATTCATCTAATTGTGTGAAATATTTAGAGCATAATTCTAAAAATCTATGAGTGACAACATAGAGAAATATGTATTAATACGTCAATTATAATCTATGATCGACGTGTTTTATTAAATTCAACCCATTTTTATGTAAATATCTAATTTGAAATTGTTTTGTACTTATGATTTCTAATCTATTTACCTCCTAGGCAGCAGATTATGTTGCACATGTGATAATCAAAAGATACGAAAATGAAAAGGGGAGAGAAAGAGAGAGAACGCAGGTTATGGTACAGTGGTAAGTCTATGGATTTAACACGCTAAAATCAAGAGTTCAATACCCTTCGATGAACTCGGCAAATAGTTCCCTGTAGCTTTGCTATAAGAAAACTTGCATATGTATACTCACAACGAAAGTCCAGTAAAAACAATTCATTAAAGCCTAATAAGAGCATAAATCTAAAATAAAGCCTTTAAACAACTAGAATACAAATTTTGTCACTTACAAAAAAGCAAAGTAATCATTTAACTTCTGTGCTTGATCAAGACCAGGTTAAAACGTCATTAAACAACACAACATAGATCTCAGGTTATTAATATCAGTAAATAAGGTTATTAGGAGTAAAGAGCCATAATATTTTTCAAAATTAACATGCTTGTCTAGATTGGTCTCCGCTGATACAGCGGTAAGTCTACGGATTTAATTTCGTGATTATGAGAAAACTCACTCGTAGAGAAAAATATATATGTAAAAACGGCTGGTATGGATAGAGAAAGCTCTATGTACAGGAGTGAACATAGAATCAAACCTCTTGATTCCCTTCGGTGGGCTTAGGAGATAGCCAGGCGTGGCTTTGCAATAAGAAAACACACACACATTCTCTAAAGTAATAAGTACAATAATATTACTGCTCAGCGATTTTCTATTACCATAAATCTATATAATCTTTTATTGTGTCACCACTAGAGGAACTTGTGTCAATTCAACAACGCATATGCACATAAAATCAATGTGTTTTAGCCAGAAGGTTAGCTATTGATTAAGTTGATAGCTATTGATTAAGTTGATAGCTGTTGATTAAGTTAAACTGAACGATAAAATAATAATAGATGAACAATAAACAAAACCATAACAAAATAGAAGTAGATTTTTTTATTCACGCTCCTTCCCCATAGAGTGATGACATGAATACAAAGTATTCCAATTTTCGAATAAATTATTTTAGTTCCCTCTTTATACTGACACCAGGAATCCTTTATAATTTGAACATAGATACTTTACAAGGAAAAACAATAACAACTGTTTTGGAATCTTCACCAGTTTCCCAGTTCTGCAATGTAAAGGTACAGATTGAGCAGAGATGGGTAAGTCTGTCTGTTTTGCAATTTCGCACAAAGCTACTCGAAGGGCTGTCTGTGCTAGCCGTCCCTAATTTAGTAGTATAAGACTAGAGGGAAGGCAGCTAGTCACGACCACCCACCGCCAACTCTTAGGCTACTCTTTTACCAACGAATAGTGAAACTGACCATCACATTATACCCTCCTACGGTTGGGAGGGCGAGCATGTTAAGCGCGACGCGGGCGCGAACCCGCGACCCTCGGATTACCAGTCGCATGCCTTACGCGCTTGGCCATGCCAGGCCATGGGTAAGTAATTAGTACGATCCTTCAAAGGATGAGAAATAATAATAACAGCAAAATTATTTTGTTTTTTGGGGAGAAAATCTCCAAATCTTCTGTAGTCGGCATATTTTGGGTGTTTTTCATCTTCTCTCCAACATCCAGAGAATTTTCACTGCGTACATATAACTATCTCTTAATACAATAAACATGGCATCGTTATGTACTTTCACCTGCTCTGGAATTTTAAAATTCCTACTCTAGTGGAGTACCTTCCAAAGGTCCATCTTGGAGCAAATTTTGAAAACAGATGTGAAGCTGATGTGGCAAGTTTGCTGGACATCATGTTGTCGGAACAGATGCAAAGGTTAACATGCGTGAGGACAAATGGTTAACTAAATCTCCGGCTCGAGCTTTGGGAGCTCATTCTATCGGTACCATTCAGTCAGTAACCCCGTAGAAATGTTTTCGATTTATATCCCCACAGTCTGTTGACAAGTTTGACGTTTATTCATATTTTAATATCTGGGAGTTTCTTAAGAGTTTGGAAACATAGTTTTATTGTTGTTGTTGTTGTTTAGAATTAAGCACAAAGCTGCACAATGGGTATCGAAACCCGGATTTTAGCGTGTAAGTCCGCAGACATACCGCTGAGCCACTGGGGGGCAATATAGTTTTATATGTTTTAAGTATCTGAAAATAAATGAATGTAACCTATGGTTTCTTGTTGGAGAGGAGGGCCATTATAATGATTGAAGGCTTTTGGATCAGAAATGGCTTTCAAACACTAAGGATAATTTAAATAAAACATTGACTTATTTGTACCCAACGGTGTTAGATAGTGTTGAATTGTCTAAAAAGCTCTCTAGAAAGTACCACGCTAATAAAGTGTTATATAATACTTCTATTTGGAAAACTGTAAAAACTTATAAATTATGGAACCCTAAAGCTACAGAATAAACTATTGGTGTGTAACATCACGTGTCTGTACAAGAATACTTGGAATATCTTTTTGTTGTATCTACTATAACGTGATAAAATTTATTAATCAGTAGAAGGCTAGACGGAACAATAAACAAATTGTTAACAGTGAAGTGACCAACATATCTAAATGTCATAATAGACGTATATAATGTTATACTTGTAGTCAAATAGGGAACTCAGATGTACCTTGTCCCAAGAAATGAAAATATGTAAAAAGGGAACAAAGAAACGAAGTACAGAAGTGAGGAAACGAGAATAGGGAATAAAGAAACGAAGTACAGCAGAGAGGAAACGAGAATAGGAAACAAAGAAACGAAGTACAGCAGTGAGGAAACGAGAAAAGGGAACAAAGAAACGTGATACAGCAATGAGGAAACGAGAACAGGGAATAGAGAAACGAAGTGCAGCAGAGAGGAAACGAGAATAGGGAACAAAGAAACGAAATACAGCAGTGAGAAAACGAGAATAGGGAACAAAGAAACGAAATACAGCAGAGAGGACACGAGAATAGGGAACAAAGAAACGAAGTACAGCAGTGAGGAAACGAGAAAAGGAAACAGAGAAACGAAGTACAGTGGAGAGGAAACGAGAATAGGGAACAAAGAAACGAAGTACAGCAGTGAGGAAACGAGAAAAGGAAACAGAGAAACGAAGTACAGTGGAGAGGAAACGAGAATAGGGAACAAAGAAACGAAGTACAGCAGTGAGGAAACGAGAAAAGGGAACAGAGAAACGAAGTACAGCAGTGAGGAAACGAGAAAAGGGAACAGAGAAACGAAGTACAGCAGTGAGGAAACGAGAAAAGGGAACAAAGAAACGTGATACAGCAATGAGGAAACGAGAACAGGGAATAGAGAAACGAAGTGCAGCAGAGAGGAAACGAGAATAGGGAACAAAGAAACGAAGTACAGCAGTCAGGAAACGAGAAAAGGAAACAGAGAAACGAAGTACAGTGGAGAGGAAACGAGAATAGGGAACAAAGAAACGAAGTACAGCAGTGAGGACACGAGAAAAGGGAACAGAGAAACGAAGTACAGCAGTCAGGAAACGAGAATAGGGAACAAAGAAACGAAGTACAGCAGTGAGGAAACGAGAAAAGGAAACAGAGAAACGAAGTACAGTGGAGAGGAAACGAGAATAGGGAACAAAGAAACGAAGTACAGCAGTGAGGAAACGAGAAAAGGGAACAGAGAAACAAAGTACAGCAGTCAGGAAACGAGAATAGGGAACAAAGAAACGAAGTACAGCAGTGAGGAAACGAGAAAATGGAACAGAGAAACGAAGTACAGTAGAGAGGAAACGAGAATAGGGAACAAAGAAACGAAGTACAGCAGTGAGGAAACGAGAATAGGGAACAAAGAAACGAAATACAGCAGAGAGGATACGAGAATAGGGAACAAAGAAACGAAGTACAGCAGTGAGGAAACGAGAAAATGGAACAGAGAAACGAAGTACAGTGGAGAGGAAACGAGAATAGGGAACAAAGAAACGAAATACAGCAGTGAGAAAACGAGAATAGGGAACAAAGAAACGAAATACAGCAGAGAGGACACGAGAATAGGGAACAAAGAAACGAAGTACAGCAGTGAGGAAACGAGAAAAGGAAACAGAGAAACGAAGTACAGTGGAGAGGAAACGAGAATAGGGAACAAAGAAACGAAGTACAGCAGTGAGGAAACGAGAAAAGGAAACAGAGAAACGAAGTACAGTGGAGAGGAAACGAGAATAGGGAACAAAGAAACGAAGTACAGCAGTGAGGAAACGAGAAAAGGGAACAGAGAAACGAAGTACAGCAGTGAGGAAACGAGAAAAGGGAACAGAGAAACGAAGTACAGCAGTGAGGAAACGAGAAAAGGGAACAAAGAAACGTGATACAGCAATGAGGAAACGAGAACAGGGAATAGAGAAACGAAGTGCAGCAGAGAGGAAACGAGAATAGGGAACAAAGAAACGAAGTACAGCAGTCAGGAAACGAGAAAAGGAAACAGAGAAACGAAGTACAGTGGAGAGGAAACGAGAATAGGGAACAAAGAAACGAAGTACAGCAGTGAGGACACGAGAAAAGGGAACAGAGAAACGAAGTACAGCAGTCAGGAAACGAGAATAGGGAACAAAGAAACGAAGTACAGCAGTGAGGAAACGAGAAAAGGAAACAGAGAAACGAAGTACAGTGGAGAGGAAATGAGAATAGGGAACAAAGAAACGAAGTACAGCAGTCAGGAAACGAGAAAAGGGAACAGAGAAACGAAGTACAGCAGTCAGGAAACGAGAATAGGGAACAAAGAAACGAAGTACAGCAGTGAGGAAACGAGAAAATGGAACAGAGAAACGAAGTACAGTAGAGAGGAAACGAGAATAGGGAACAAAGAAACGAAGTACAGCAGTGAGGAAACGAGAATAGGGAACAGAGAAACGAAGTACAGTGAGAGGACACGAGAACAAGGAACAAAAAAGGAAGTTTAGAGCCGTGTGTAAGCAAACATTTCCTATTTAACGATTGTTTCACATAAAAATAACAATGCGACAATAATTGGGTGGCATTGTTTAGTATTAAATGAAAACATAACAAGTCAAGAGAAATGATCCAACACCAACTAGAAACGTAGTCTTGAAGATATGATGACTAAATGTCAATCGTTAGGATATTTTGAAACAAAACTGTTAATAACAAATAACACTGAGGTCCAATGTTTTACTCTCGTCACATATTTAGCTGTTTTTTATCTTCATTCATCTAAAAGAAATAAAACTTAACTTTCTCACAAATGTTCTTAAATTAAATTGTCCATCTGTTGGGCATCACTGAATAGATACTGACTCAAGTGCAAAGTTCACATTTAAAAAGTAAAGGCTGTAAACAAGTAAAGTAACTTGTGATACTCAAAATGTTTTTCATTTTTCATGCTCCAGTACAGAATTGTTTGTTTGTTTTGAATTTCCCGCAAACTTTCCTAATTTAGCAGTCTAAGACTAGACGGAAGGCAACTAGTCATCACCACCTACCGCCAACTCTTGGGCTACACTTTTACCAACGAATAGGGGGATTAACCGTCACATTACAACGACCCCACGGCAAAGAGGGGCAAGCATGTTTGGTACAACGGGGATTCGAACTCGCGAACATCAGATTACGGGTCGAACGTCTTAACCCACCTGGACATGACGGGCCACTAGTAGAGAAAAAGAAATGTTGTATCTAACTAATGGTTTTCAATTCGTCATTTAGCGAATTTATTTGTTAAATTTCGATCAGAGCTTCTAGAAGGCTCTCCAGTAGTTAAACTGAAGTTTTGGAAAAGGTGGAACCTTCTTTTGTGGACCTGCTTTGTAAGAAATTCAAGAAAGTTTTTTGTTGTTGTTGTTCTAGTCAGAAGACAAGGGACGCTAACAGCTCGAATCCTCAAGAGGTGAATTATCCTCCAAACCAACAGTCTGCACAAATCGTACCCTGCACTTGAAGTGATAAAACATTATTTATTCTGATGTAATGTCGGGTAAGTTTTATATTACTTGTGATCGGGTGGAAAGCTTAATGAACTGTTTGTTTCGGATATTCACGCAAAGCTACAAAAATGCACCTGCTTAACAGTATGGTTAGACTGTCACTCTCAAAACTCATTCATGGTTCCAGTATCATCGAATCACAAACCACGAATCTCTAGCTTCATAGTTCGAACACATAACTAAACAATTGGGCCACTTCCAACCCCAGTGTTCACTGGGCAATCTGGCAAAGTGTCGTGAGTCACAAATCCATAGATTCATAATCCGAGCACATTAGCTGCTGGACCAACCCCGGGCACTTGATAACTTAATTCATGTGAAACCTTCTGTCTTTTTACAGTTTGAATGTTTCTTGTTTTTGTCTCCTGCAATAAAACTTCATGAGAATATATTACATAAATTTCATTTTCTTGTTTGGGATTTACTATTTATTTAAACAGTCTTTAAATAAAAAGACGCCCTCCTCTTCTGTGGATAAGGCTTACGACACTTGCATTCAGGTTTCTATACCGTGTTCCTTAACCCAAAACAAATTTTAAAACTAAAATAAATAGTCTTAGCCATAAGTGTCATCTTGTGTTATGAAATTACAATATTTAGAAAAGATGTAAGAGAGAATATTTATTAAAATCCCTGTATACTAGACATTTAAGCCTACTTTGAAACTAAAAAAGTTGTTGTTGTTGTTGTTGTTTTGAATTAAGCACAAAGCTACACATTGGGCTATATGTGCTCTGCCCACCACGAGTATCGAAACCCGGATTTTAGCGTGTAATTCCGCAGACATACCGCTGAGCCACTGGGGGGCAACTAAAAAAAGAAAGACTATTGTTAGCGTAATTTTTATGGGTACAAATAATCTACAATATAACTAAATAAAAATAACTTTGTTTCAGAGAATAATAAATAAATAAAACTGAGAGTACTGAGTTGATACTGTGAACATTCTGTATTCTAAGTTATTATTAAAATAAAAAAATAATATTGTCATTTGATGAGAATAATTTGTAGCACACTAGAATGTGACGGACCTTTTGAATCGGTGACGAATCAAGGGAGTTTCTTGGTTGTTCTAAAAACCCTCTTAAGATTAAGATTATGCAGCAATAAACTTATGGACAAAGTCATAATTATGGAAATGGCCCCTCTAAAATCCTGGGTACTACCTGCTTCTTTGTTGCGAAACGCAAGCTACACAACAGGTTTCGAAAATCGGTTTTTAGCGTTATAAACTTTTAAATTTGTCTGGGAGAAAAATAAGTTCCACGATTTTCGAAAATCCTTTTCCGAATATTTAGCTTAAATTTTTGTTCTTTTCAATTTAAAAATAATTACTTTTGAATTTCGGTCCTTTCAATTATTAGAATTGTTTCACTTAGAAAAAAAATAGCTATTTAACTGTTGATTGTGCTTGACAGTTTGTCATAAAACGTGAAGAGCAATTAACAAACAGGTTTGATTAAAATAATATTTAATTAGAACAATATTAAAAGACGATCAATATTACATCTATAAAGCATAATCAGTGATGACGAGAAAACCCACTTCTAGAGAACAATCTATACGTGAAAACGGTTGGTTTGGGTTGAGAACATTTTTATGTAGAGAAACGAACAACGTTTCGACCTTCTTTGTGAACCTGATGATGATCGAAGAAGGTCGAAACGTTGTTCGCTCCTCTACATAAAAATGTTCTCAACCCAAACCAGCCGTTTTTACATATATATTATTCTAACCAGAGACTCGTCTCAACGGTTTTAACGCGTCATCTAAACTGACAGCTTAGAGCGCTATCTTCAAATTAGAGTACGTGCATGAACTGAAATAATAAGGTGCTATTGACGCTGTCTTAGATATTTTTAAAATTCTGTTCTAATATACTGATCATTCAGAGAATCAAAGGAAATGGTTTCGAAAAGCCAGTTCTGTTGTGCACATTAGTTATAAATTTTAATTACTTTGTATAAACATACAACGACTTATTTCCGCTGCACTTAGCGTCAGTAAAAGTAAAACCTGGCACGCTTGGCAGTAGAAGGAAAAAGAGAAAATTATAAAAAACCGGCGTCTGTCGTCTGGTATTCAAGGTTATCCACATTATAAAAAACAACACACAATTCTGAATGCAAATTTTCCGCGCGTCGTACTAACAGTAAAGTTTGAATTTTCTGAACGTTAATTTTTCAACAAAAAGCCCTTAGTGTTGAATTATTATCACTTTCATTTTGATAACAACTACACACGGTGCTACAAAACTTTAAGAAATGACGTCGTTAAAATGATCGATGTGTTAGAGATATTAGAGTAAATCAAACAATATGTATATTTTCCATTCTTGTTCGGAACATCTAACACACAACTCACACAAACGGCAAAACATCGATTTCGTATCGAGCGCAGCATCCGGTGTATTACTGCGCTAATTATGAAGCTGCCTCACGCTGGTGTAGCGGTAAGTCTAAGGATTTACAACGCTGAAATCAGGGGTCTGATTCCCCTAGGTGGACTCAGTGGATAGCCCGATGTGTCTTTGCTATAAGAAAACACACACACACATAGAGTTATGAAGCCGTGAAAGTCAGGCAGTAAAATTATTTAAAAACTGGTTTTGCTTGGAGTAACTTTATAAAGGAAAAATATAATCGTCCAGCGTTCTACATATGTTGTTATGTTTGCGTTTATCTAAGCGCAAAATTTCATGATAGCATATCCACTCCGTGTTTACCTAAGGGATTAAGCCCCCAATATTTAGCCCTCAACCTTACCGCGGAATTTTAAGTGCCATCTTATCGTAAATATTTTGAAATAAATATTTATTGAAATATATTCTGTATGTTAAATAGCAAAATAGAACATTATTACTGTTTTCTACAAAGAGGAAAACAATTAATTAATATATATGTATTACGAACCGTGATGTTTGTCCATACATTCGAGTATCTCTCGCTTGAAAAAAAATATACCCAGGAAAGTCCAACCTTTGCTTTTTAAATGGCCGGAAAACAGACATGTTTAATGCTGGTACAGAATGTTCTACACTAAACTATTGTGAAGTGATAATTATTTACATGAACATTCACATTTCAAAATGTGACGTAACTTAAATAATAATAATGTGTATTTACCACATGTTATTGGCGAAAGGCTGTTTTCATGATTGAAATACCAAATAATTACTTTTCATGGAGAGTGATAAAAGTATTGGTGATATTAATAGTAAGTCAGTTAAGTACCTTACTACAGGTACGTATTATGCTGGTAAGTGAATGAAAGATAACTTCAACATACCTTACTACAGGTACGTATTATGCTGGAAAGGGAAAGATAACTTCAACATACCTACAGGTACGTATTATGCTGGAAAGGGAAAGATAACTTCAACATACCTTACTACAGGTACGTATTATGCTGGTAAGTGAAAGATAACTTCAACATACCTTACTACAGGTACGTATTATGCTGGTAAGGGAAAGATAACTTTAACATACCTTACTACAGGTACGTATTATGCTGGTAAAGGAAAGATAATTTGAACATACCTTACTACAGGTACGTATTATGCTGGTAAGGGAAAGATAATTTGAACATACCTTACTACAGGTATGTATTATGCTGGTAAGTGAAAGATAATTTCAACATACCTTACTACAGGTACGTATTATGCTGGTAAGGGAAAGATAACTTCAACATACTTTACTACAGGTACGTATTATGCTGGTAAGGGAAAGATAACTTTAACATACCTTACTACAGGTACGTATTATGCTGGTAAGGGAAAGATAACTTTAACATACCTTACTACAGGTATGTATTATGCTGGTAAGTGAAAGATAACTTCAACATACCTTACTACAGGTACGTATTATGCTGGTAAGGGAAAGATAACTTCAACATATCTTACTACAGGTACGTATTATGCTGGTAAGGGAAAGATAACTTTAACATACCTTACTACAGGTACGTATTATGCTGGTAAGGGAAAGATAACTTTAACATACCTTACTACAGGTACGTATTATGCTGGTAAGGGAAAGATAACTTCAACATACCTTACTACAGGTATATATTATGCTGGTAAGTGAAAGATAACTTCAACATACCTTACTACAGGTACGTATTATGCTGGTAAGGGAAAGATAACTTCAACATACCTTACTACAGGTACGTATTATGCTGGTAAGGGAAAGATAACTTCAACATACCTTACTACAGGTACGTATTATGCTGGTAAGGGAAAGATAACTTTAACATACCTTACTACAGGTACGTATTATGCTGGTAAGGGAAAGATAACTTTAACATACCTTACTACAGGTACGTATTATGCTGGTAAGGGAAAGATAATTTGAACATACCTTACTACAGGTATGTATTATGCTGGTAAGTGAAAGATAACTTCAACATACCTTACTACAGGTACGTATTATGCTGGTAAGGGAAAGATAACTTTAACATACCTTACTACAGGTACGTATTATGCTGGTAAGGGAAAGATAACTTTAACATACCTTACTACAGGTACGTATTATGCTGGTAAGTGAAAGATAACTTCAACATACCTTACTACAGGTACGTATTATGCTGGTAAGGGAAAGATAACTTTAACATACCTTACTACAGGTACGTATTATGCTGGTAAGGGAAAGATAATTTGAACATACCTTACTACAGGTATGTATTATGCTGGTAAGTGAAAGATAACTTCAACATACCTTACTACAGGTACGTATTATGCTGGTAAGGGAAAGATAACTTCAACATACCTTACTACAGGTACGTATTATGCTGGTAAGGGAAAGATAACTTTAACATACCTTACTACAGGTACGTATTATGCTGGTAAAGGAAAGATAATTTGAACATACCTTACTACAGGTACGTATTATGCTGGTAAGGGAAAGATAATTTGAACATACCTTACTACAGGTATGTATTATGCTGGTAAGTGAAAGATAATTTCAACATACCTTACTACAGGTACGTATTATGCTGGTAAGGGAAAGATAACTTCAACATACTTTACTACAGGTACGTATTATGCTGGTAAGGGAAAGATAACTTTAACATACCTTACTACAGGTACGTATTATGCTGGTAAGGGAAAGATAACTTTAACATACCTTACTACAGGTATGTATTATGCTGGTAAGTGAAAGATAACTTCAACATACCTTACTACAGGTACGTATTATGCTGGTAAGGGAAAGATAACTTCAACATATCTTACTACAGGTACGTATTATGCTGGTAAGGGAAAGATAACTTTAACATACCTTACTACAGGTACGTATTATGCTGGTAAGGGAAAGATAACTTTAACATACCTTACTACAGGTACGTATTATGCTGGTAAGGGAAAGATAACTTCAACATACCTTACTACAGGTATATATTATGCTGGTAAGTGAAAGATAACTTCAACATACCTTACTACAGGTACGTATTATGCTGGTAAGGGAAAGATAACTTCAACATACCTTACTACAGGTACGTATTATGCTGGTAAGGGAAAGATAACTTCAACATACCTTACTACAGGTACGTATTATGCTGGTAAGGGAAAGATAACTTTAACATACCTTACTACAGGTACGTATTATGCTGGTAAGGGAAAGATAACTTTAACATACCTTACTACAGGTACGTATTATGCTGGTAAGGGAAAGATAATTTGAACATACCTTACTACAGGTATGTATTATGCTGGTAAGTGAAAGATAACTTCAACATACCTTACTACAGGTACGTATTATGCTGGTAAGGGAAAGATAACTTTAACATACCTTACTACAGGTACGTATTATGCTGGTAAGGGAAAGATAACTTTAACATACCTTACTACAGGTACGTATTATGCTGGTAAGTGAAAGATAACTTCAACATACCTTACTACAGGTACGTATTATGCTGGTAAGGGAAAGATAACTTTAACATACCTTACTACAGGTACGTATTATGCTGGTAAGGGAAAGATAATTTGAACATACCTTACTACAGGTATGTATTATGCTGGTAAGTGAAAGATAACTTCAACATACCTTACTACAGGTACGTATTATGCTGGTAAGGGAAAGATAACTTCAATATACCTTACTACAGGTACGTATTATGCTGGTAAGGGAAAGATAACTTTAACATACCTTACTACAGGTACGTATTATGCTGGTAAGGGAAAGATAACTTCAACATACCTTACTACAGGTACGTATTATGCTGGTAAGGGAAAGATAACTTCAACATACCTTACTACAGGTACGTATTATGCTGGTAAGAGAAAGGTAAGAAAATGTAATTTATTTTTACTGTGGCAGCGTTATTGACATCAACCGTGTTTTATATATGAACGAATAACGCGGACAAAAGTGTCTTCCACCTACACAGTTACTCAATCTGCCCAATGCTAATTGATACTCAAAGACCAAGAACACAGAGAACAGTTGTGGTTGGTTGTTGTAGGTAGAATAAAAAAAATGTAAATGTGAAAAATGCATTTACAGTGCCTCTCAGTGGCACAATGTTGCATTTGCAGACTTTTACACTAGAAACCGGGTTTCGATACCTGTGATGGGCAGAGCATGGAAAACCATTTGTAACTTTGTGCTTAAAGCAAAAACAAAAAAGTTCTCTGTTACTAAAAAAACGCAACTATTTTTGAGTAATTCTAAAAATTATGTTGAAAAGTGTTAATCACCTCTGAGTTTCGAGTTACGATAAGTTTGGTGAAATATTCTTATGTATCTTGAAAATAGCATGTTTTGCTTTAACAACTTTATTTTATCATTGGAAATTGCATTTAAGAACGTATAATTTGCATGCTTTGATAAGGTTCATGTTCACAGCACGAGCAACACGAGTCGATGGCTTATTGTCCTCATTGTACAAAGTACAACTTTCACGAGACTTGCAATTGGGACACTTGGTCTCTTCTTGTTCAGTCACTGTATCGAGTTAGAAGATGTGCAAACTGTACAACACGCATTTGGAGCCTAGTTTTCTTGTTGGCCACCAATTTTACGACAAAAGAAGTGATAGTAAGTAACCTTCACCTTGTATGTAATGCTTTTCTTAGTGAAACCGCAATTAATTTTTATTAATTAATTCAGCAGAAACTGTAATTTTTGTATTTTCGAACTTTACTCGAACTGAAAGCAGCCAGAATTTTAAATGATTTTCTAAGATATGTTTTTTTAAATGTACTTACAGAACTAGAGCGTAAGAGATAAAAAAACAACATTTTTTGCAGAATATGTTTATATAACAGGCATGACATTAGGAAGACAAACGGACTTTGTTTTGACTGTTCGTAGAAAGAGGTGAAGTGACCAAGTAAGTGAGTGAGAGGTGTCTGACTCCACCATTTTTATGCTCAATAAGAGACTTCTCGAATGTCACAAACTGAGCACATGAGAGTTTTGTGATTCCAGGTGGCGCACATGAGCAGAGAAATGACGTAAAAGTGGTGCAATTCGCTGAGTTATAGTAAGACCAAAGTGGACAGAGTACAGAGTCTTGTACAAAGAAACCAACGATTAATATTTTTCACAATTGGTCCATAAATTTTTATTTTAAAATATTTCCTAAACTAAGTCTGAACAGGTTTAACAAGATATGGTTTAGTGTGACTAAAGAAAGAAAAATTAATCGAGATTCTACAATTTTAAACACTCTTAACAGTTTCTACCAAAACTAGGGTTAACATATTTCCAGTGTGAAAAACTTGGACTTTCTTTCCGAGTGACACACAATAATAACACTGTAACAGTTTACATTAAAGTGTCAAACTTTTTACCATTCGCCAAATGATCTTATGTTTGTTGCATCAGCCAAAATTAATGAAGTATAATGAAAATCTGTACATATGAAACCCACACTAAAACACACAGTAACCGAAACAGTTTAAAACTTATCTGCTTCTGACTGGAACGAAAGAAAAAAACGACTGAAAACAGGGACTTCTGATAATCTTTGAAATACTTCTGCGGCAAACAATTGCATTTTCCCGCCAAAATGCTATATGACGTCAGTGAGCACCGCGATTGTTGATAATTCACGTGTGATCCTCCTGCCGTAACGGAAGTGTTGATAAGAGCGAGGAATGAACTAGTCTTTTGGGTTTTTATGCGCATCTTTTTTCTCATATGAATTCTTTCTTTCTTTATCTGCTTGTAGAGGAGACGCACAAAGAGAAGTACTTTATTTTGAACACGAGATTTTAAGGTCACAGTAATTTAATGTGTGTGTCAATTCATCGTAGAGAAGCGTATGGAAACAACTGTGTTTAATTTTCCTATTGCGACAAGACTGAAATGCTGTTTAAAGAACTACACGCTTTGTTTCTTTGGTTGTTTTTTTTAATTTCGCGCAAAGCTACTCGAGGATTATCTGTGCTAGCCGTCCCTAATTTAGCAGTGTAAGACTAGAGGGAAGGCAGGTAGTCATCACCACCCACCGCCAACTCTTGGGCTACTCTTTTACCAACAAATAGTAGGATTGACCGCCACGTTATAACGCCCCCACGGCTGGGAGGGCGAGCATGTTTGGTGTGACGGGGATGAAAACCCGCGACCCTCGGATTACGAATCGCATGCCTTAACCCATCTGGCCATGCTAGGCCTACTACACACTTTATTCAGAAAAAAAAATGTCAGTGTAATCAGATCCAGAATGTTTGTCACAAAGACGCCAACTAAAATAGACTGTACATCTATATATGACTGTTGTTAGACCAAGTAGACTGTATATCTATATATGACTGTTGTTAGACCAAGTAGACTGTACATCTATATACGACTGTTGTTAGACCAAGTAGACTGTACATCTATATACGAGTGTTGTTAGACCAAGTAGACTGTACATCTATATACGAGTGTTGTTAGACCAAGTAGACTGTACATCTATATATGACTGTTGTTAGATCAAGTAGACTGTACATCTATATATGACTGTTGTTAGACCAAGTAGACCGTCTGCATTTAAAGACAAAAATGTTTTTTGACTGCAAGAATGTGTTAGTTAATCGATATTAATTAATTACAAATACTACCAAAAGCTTCTAATTTATTATGTTCCCAATTTCTTCTATATACTTGTCTGATTGATTTTGTGTTATTTAAGATGGTTGTCATATATTTGCGATAGGTATTTATACATGTTTTTTAACGGTAAAATTGCACGAAACATATTCGTATTTTCAGCCATGGGGGCGTTATAATGTGACGGTGAATCCCACTATTCATTGGTAAAAGAGTAGCCTAAGAGTTGGCGGTGAGTGGTGCTGATATCTATCTTCCCTATAGTCTTACACGATTAAATTAGGGACAGCTAGCGCAGATAGCCCTCGTGTAGCTTTACGCGAAATTCAAAAGAGACAATAAAAAATCAAAATAAACCCGGTAAAGAATATATCTAACTAAGTGTGCTGTGCTTCATAATAACTGACTTAAGTGTTTCATATTAGAAATACACTATATGATACTAATTATTTTTAAAATAATGGTCCAATCGAAAGTCTAGTGATGGGTAATGATTCAATTTTTTTTCAATACTTTCACTGGTACAAAGATACCTAACGTTGGCTGGCTCTCTACATACAATTTTATGGGTGTGTTTTCTTATAGTAAAACTATAGGGAACTATGTCCAGCGAGGGTGATTGAACCCTAGATTTTAACGTTGCAAATCCGTACACTTACAGCTCTCCCAGCTGATACCGATACGGCCCGACATGGCCAAGCGTGATAAGACGTGCGACTCGTAATCTGAGGATCGCAGGTTTGCATCCCCATCGCACCAAATATGCTCGCCCTTTCAGCTGTGGGGACGTTATAATGTTACGGTCAATCCCACTATTCGTTGGTAAAAGAGTAGCTTAATTTAGCAGTGTAAGACTAGAGGGAAGGCAGCTAGTTATCACCACCAACGCTTAGACTACTCTTTTACCAACGAATAGTGGGATTGATCGTCCAATTATAACGCCCTCACGGCTGAAAGGGCAAGTATGTTGAGTGCGACGGGGATTCGAACCCGCGATCCTCAGATCACGAGTCGTACGCCTTAACCTACCTGGCCGACTTATATTATGTAAAGAACAACTTTTTCAGACGACTTTGCCAAATGAAAATATGTTCTTACAATGTACAAGATTGTATCAGATATTTACAAGCTGCCTTATTTAAAGTTATTCTCTACTGTAAATAAAATTTAATTTAGTTCAAAATGAAACAGTTATTGTCTGAGTAACTTATGATATTAATAATACTGTAATTACATGTTTAGTGAAAGCTTCTAATGTTTAGATACGAGCGTACAAGTTTCAAAAGTGTGCTATTAATCTAAACACGTAATATTTAACAGGAAACTAAAATTATGGTTGGTTCACAACAATATACTAACAAGGAATTTTATACGAAATATCTCACCTTTTGAAGTCTACCAGAGTGACTTTAACTACAGATGTTTCTAATGTTCTTTTATAATTAATAATCTACATCCAAAAATTATTTGGATTATTACGAGAACTAATTACTTTAGAATGAGATTCCTATAGAGACCCAACTAGCTTTCAATTCGATTCATACTGAAATCTGTTTCGCCCAAAGCTACAAGAAGGTTATCTGCGCTCGCCGTCCCTAATTTAGCAATGTAAGACCAGAAGGAAAGCAGCTAGTTATCGCCACCCACCACCAGCTCTTGAGCTACTCTTTTACCAACGAATAGGGCAATTGACCAAAACATTATAACGTCCTCACGGCTAAAAGGGCGAATATGTTTGGTGCGACGAGGATTCGAACCCGCGACTCTCGGATTACGAGTCGAGTGCCTTAACCACGTGGTCATGCCGGGCGGGGATTTTTCTGGACTTCTGTTGTTTCTAGTTTAGCTTTCATTTCAAGTTTTGAAGAATTTGTAAGATTGTTTTTCGACTGAATTAGTCTTCAACTGGATGCTTATAAGAATAAATGGGATAAACTCCAAATTTCTTACTGGGTTTTATTTACTTTCCAGTTGGATTCCTATTAGGTCTTATAGCAATGTTGAGCGACATTTGACACGTGAGGAATAGTTGCTTCGGATCAGATGTTGTTATATTTTAAGCACGTGTACCGTTACAGAGATTCAATGTTACAATCACGTGCCTGAGTTACTGTCACCAACACACAGATGTGAAAAACCCGATTGCGTTTTGAAGACTGAATCGCTTTCGTCAGTTCTTGTTATAATTAAATATGTACTTGAAATACAAACTACCTGTTTTTTATGTACTTGTTAATTAACAAACTGTTTAAAAACTGCCAATTTCTGTAAATGTTTAGAGAGATATATTACTTTAATGAGAATTATTGAAAAAAGGACAATAATTCGTGCATTCATTCGAAAAGTATATTTGTTTACATAATTAGCTAATTACGTTATTTACAGATGGGGAGAAGCCTTAAACAATCTTTACAAAACCAGAAGTATTATTTGTGACATATTTACTGTCACACATTTATTTTAATATCCACGTTTGTTTTAGTTTAATGCACATAACGTATATGGTGAAATGTGTATTGCGCAAGTCTCGCAAGTTCTCTAAATTTGTAGAAGATTCTTGAGTGTAAGAATCAATAATACATGTTTTACGAAAATAGTAACGTATTTTCCAATTTTGCTGAACGTACTAAAATCTTGCCTAATGAGTATAAAAGGTTTTGTTTGTTTGTTATTAAGCATAAACTGCACAGAAGGGGTACCTGCGATCTGCCCACCACGAGTATCGAAACCCGGTTTCTTGTGGTATAAGTCCGCAAACACACCACTGTGCAACTGGGGGGAGAGGCAGTATAGACGGTAGCTATTACAACATGTGGATAATGTAGAATATTTTTTGTTCATTATGCTATAGGCCTGGGAAGCTATAATCGTAATAAACGCTTATTAATAGAAAATTGGCCAAGAACTTTTGTAAATTTCGGACATTACAAACTTCAGTGAATAAACTTCGAACGTTAGTATTACTACGACTACATTAGATATTTTCGTCGGGAAATAACTTACACGCAAAGATGCTAAGTAGCTTCACTTCAAATGAAGTGTATCTGTGAATCAACATAGGATTTTTCCCTCATCTTGAACCGTCGATAAAATTTTCAGTTCCAGACCAGATAGAAAAAAAGACTTTTTGTTTGTAAGTTTGTGGAACTTTTATATATAAATCATAATTTGTAATAACCGTTAGGATGAATTTCATTAATTGTTAATATATTAAAATATATTTGTGTTAAGGAAGAAAATTGTGTTTACTTCTTGGCAAATATCATAAGTTTGATACATATTGATATTCAATCAACTTCTAAATTAGAATATCCGACTATTTGAAATCGTAATATGTAACGTATGTAATGTAATAAATCGGAAACTTGTCCGAGATAAATAATAAAACGTAATATATTAAGTATATTTTTACAACTTTATCAAAATATGTTTTACGTTTTGATAAAATGAGTCAGAATCAGTGATGTGCTAAATTCAGCAGTGACGATTCGTCACGATCTCAGAACTGTTAATTATAAAACTGATTATTTAATATGGTTATTATGTTCACAAATATAGCTATCGTTTTTATAAATTAATGAGAAATTCACTAAGTTATTTATAAATATATATTACTGTAAGACAGCGGTTCATGCAACAGTATAAATGTTCCCTATTAGAGACATGATGACAATTCCTGTAAATCAGCGATACGCTTATAGAATTTCAACACATCTTAGGTTAGACCCCCACTATTTGGTGGACGAAGCTGTAATATCTCATTTGTGTAACTTTGCACAGCAAAAAAAGAACCTATTTCAATATACGGGTGAAGAAAAAGAATATAGCTGAATAACTGGATTTTCGTTATCTTTAATGGAAATACGTATGAAGTTGGCTAGTGAGTCTGTTGATGTAGTTTAGACCATCGTCTTTAGCCGCAAGCTACCAAGAAATTAAGATTATTATAAACATCATGACAGAATGAAAATCTAATGAATGTATGAAATTTACGACAAATGTTTATGTTCTACTTTTGTGCTACGAATGTAACATTCCCTTTTTTGTATAAATACTACGATTACGTGTCTGAAGTAGGAGTCTCTAAACCTGAATATGTTATTGTGTTTTGGTATTTGGTGTTCACATACGCAGCAGTGTAGCTAAGCCTACATTTCTTGTACCGAAAGATAATTTGGACCGGCTTCATTCTGCTTGTGGTGGTTTCTTAGAGAAAGTTTTGAAACACTGACCTAAAGTGACGGATTCTGATAATCTTTTTTACGTATACAATCTTTAAACATTAACCCTACAGGTGACATGAAATACTGTAAACATTTAAATTTTATTACTGATATTTCGTAACATTTGTTCGAACAAACTCTCGTAAATTTAAGTAGGCCTAACGACATTTGCCACTCAGGAGAGTTTGTAGCTCTAACATTTAATATTTTATATCAACGAAAATTGAAATCTTGTCTTTTCAATGCCATAAACGTACGAATGGTTAGTACACACTGAGAAAATAAATAGAGAAAGGTTTGTCTGTGGGTGTTTTTATAGGAAAGCCACATCGGGCTATCTGCTGAGTACACCAAGGAGAATCAAACTCCTGATATTAGCGTTATAAATCCGAAGGCTTACCGCGGTATCAGCGAGGAATACCAGAGAAAGGATGACCACTGAATGCATACAGTTGACCCTATGATTAAATACCTCATCTCACGACTTGTGTTATATTTACTCTCCTCGGTTTTTGCTCTCTTGAAAGCATTTAAAAATACTCCAATATTATGTCATGAAAACTTTCTAAAGTGAATGGAAAGTCAAAAAGGTTACATTCAAAGGGATGCTGGTAACTGTTTTCCTCCAGCATAAACAAACCCTAAATAGTCATGAAGAGGAACTGTGACTAGCTGAATTTAAGCCCTTTTTACTCGGGACTAAAAACAGGGGAAGAAGTTGTCATTAGTCATCATCTTTGATGTCCTCCGGTAAAACTAGGATAAGATTACGGATCCCAGGGTCGACTCCCTGCTGTGGACACAACAAATAGCCCAAAGCAGATTACAAATAGTGACTTTGATAGCAAACTGGATCTTTACTTGTCACCTGTAGCTGAAATAAAAATGTTCACGAGTTTCTCTTTGATGATGTTTGTTTTTTCCGAGCGCTTAGACGAGAGGAAGAAGTGCTCGTAAGATTTTGTCAAATTTTGTTTATTCAAAAAGTTAATAAAGTTTGATACCTTGAGATTTTTATTACATCAAATTATTTTTACTTTGTTTTTATTACAGTACTTAAAGGTTCATACTTGTCTGCAATATGCATGTAGTAAGAAATATTTGTACTTATATATGAAGGTGTATCTATATGTATATATAGATGTAGAAAGGAATTATTTCTGATTATACATGTATATATATATGTGTGTGTGTGTAGTGAGGAATTGTTTATAATTGTCTATATATGTGTATCTATCTATGTATTTACATGATGTAAGGAAATTTTGTAATTATATATTTGAGTGTACCTATTTATCAATACACATATATTAAGGTATTGTTTATATTTATATATGAATGTGTATCTTTCTATAGATATGTGTGTGTGTGTAGTAAGGAATTGTGTAGTTATCTTTATATATATATATATATATGTATTAAACAAAGCTTTGTAATTATATATGTGTAAAAACGACTGGTGTGAATTGAGAATATTCAATGTAAAGGAGAGAACAACGTTTGGACCTGCTTCGGTCATCGTCAGGTTCACAAAAAAAGAGGTAACTGACCGATAGCTGACCACATGTTTGAAGGGGGTTGTATGATTGAGCGAGGGCGTGCTTAATTGTTTGTTATATTTATTAATATAGGTATAACGGTGTTCCTTTGTATTGGTTTATTTTGGACTTGAGGTGTTGTGTAATTAAGGCTTCTTTAATTTTGCGTTTCGTTATGTTTGTTTCTCTATTTAATATTTGAGGGTTTTCTATGGTTATGTTGTGTTTATTTGATTTGCACTGTTCTAAAACGTGTAAAGGTGACATTTTATGTTCTTTGAATCTGGTTTCCGTTTTTCTACTTGTTTATCCAATATAGAAGTCGTGGCAGTTATCACATTGTATTTTATAAATAATGTTGGTGTGGTGTTTGTCAGTGTAGCTTTTAAATATATAGACCTTAGTTTTGTGCCTGGTTTTTAAATAAATTTCGTATTAACTGGAATGCCATATTTTGTTACTAGTTTTTGCCAAATGTTGGTTATTTGTTTACTGATGTCAGGAATATATGGTATACAGCAGTATATGGTTTCCTGATTTTTTGATTCGTGAGATATATTTACTTTTGTTGGTTGATTTTGTTTTCTGTCAAGGTGTGGACATGTAATGTTTTCTACGGTTTGTGGAGGAAACTTATTGATGTTGATGAAGTATTGTTTTATTTTGTCTAATTGATCGTTAATTTTATCTGGTGAGCACAGTTTAATGGGAGTGTTTATTTGGTTTCTTAGAATGTTGAGTTTTTGTTTTGTTTCATGTGCTGAGTTTCAAGGAATGTATAGTCCAGTATGGGTGATTTTTTGGTGGATTTCTGTTTTAAATTGTGTATCGGTTCTTGTAATTTTGAGGTTAAGAAATGATATTTGATTGCTTTATTCTTGTTCACATGTGAAGTTAATGTTGGGATGTATAGAGTTAACGTTATTGAAAAAATTAAGTGTGTGTTCTGTAGATCTGAATCCCGCAACCGTGTCATCTACATATCTGTACCAATGTAGTGGTGGATGTAATGCTGTGTTAATTGCTTGTGTTTCAACTTGTGTCATAAAAGTATTAGCTAGAACTGGTGATACTGGGTTGCCCATGCTTAGGCCATTTGTTTGTATATAGTTGTGGTTGTTGAACATGAAGTTTGTCTTTATTGTGGTGAATTCCATGAGGGTTGCTAATTAAAGAAGCTTTACTTACACAACAACTCGAGCCCAAAATAAACCAATACAAAGGAACACCTTTATACCTATATTAACAAATATAATCATACGTCTCAGCACGCTCTCTTCATTCCCACACTAAATTACACAACCCCCTTCAAACATGCGGTCAGCTGTCGATCAGTTACCTCTTTCTTTCTTTGTGAACCTGACGATGACCGAAGAAGGTCAAAACGTTGTTAGCTCCTCTACATATAATTTTCTGAATCTATACCAGTTGTTTTTATATATCTATTGTTCTCTATAAGTGGGTTTTCTCGTCATCACGAAAGTCTTTAATTATTTATTCATGTGTACCTATCAATATATATATACACACACGCACTCTGCTGGCCCAAATCTTAAGACCAATGAACATAAAGAAAAAATATGCATTTTGCGTTGTTAGACCCAACCAGTTATTTGATTAGAGCTTCGAAAGATGAAAATTGGAAAAGGGAAAATAAAAATTAAAACTTTTTAGCATTTAATACGGAAAATGTGAACACTATGAAGTTTGCCTAAATACTAGCTGATTAAAAGTTTAAGACCACACCAAAAAGAAGTCCTAAACAGGGTACAAAATGCCCATAAGACCTCTCAGTCGTGAGTTGCACGGCCATCATTGTGAATAACTTCAAACATTCGCTTTGGCATGGTCGGTATAAGCGTTTACAGAAGGCTGGCTGGAATGTTATTCAAATTGATGAAGACGTCTTCACGAAGATCATGCACTGTTTGGAATTGATGTCCATTTCTATAGACTTCCCTTATCATCCACCCCAAACATTTTCAGTGGGGTTCAGTTTGGGCAAAACATGCTGGATGGTCCAAAAGAATCACGTTATTCCCCATGAAAAAGTCCTTTGTCCTGGGGGCATTGTGTATTGCAGCGTTGCCCAACTGAAAGATCCAGTCATTTCCACACAAACAGGAGCTTTCAGTCAATAAAGATGCTCTTTTCAACATGCCAATGTAGCCAGCTGCTGTTTGATCCCCCTGTGTAACCTGGAGATCCATTGTTCCATGGAAGAAAAAAGCACACCAGATCATGATGAGACCTCCTTCACTGTGTCGTGTAGAATATATCTCTGGTGGGATATCCTTATCGTGCCAGTAACGTTGGAAGCCATCTGGACCATCTAGGTTAAATTTTTTCTCATCAAAAAACAAAAGCTTTGTCCACTTTTCAACGTCTCATGTTTGGTGCTTCTTAGCAAAGTTTAACCGAGCTGTTTCGTGGTATGAAAGGAAGTGTGGCATTTGAAGACATTTACGGTTTTTAAATTATTTATCTCGTAGATGCCGTCTTATTGTTCTTGAGCTACATTCTGCGTTCGCAAGGGTCTTAATTTGGTTCGACGATCGGATGGTGTCTTGCCGAACAACCTGTCAAATCCTCCTGCTCAATACCGGAGAAATTTTCTTGGACCGACCACTTAAAATTCTCGTTCCGTATCCCTCAGGGTCTTTCAAGAAATTTGCAACAGCAGTTTTACTTCACCCAATCTCACCAGTAATGGCACGTTGAGAGAGACCTTGCTTTTACAGCTCGACAATTCTGTCATATTCAAACTCTGTCAACTTTTTAGCCTTTACCATGTTTTTACCCAATGTAACACAGGAGATGCCAGTGGAAGATGTTGACAACGTTAATGCTTGAACACAAATGACTAAATTTCGTTACGTGTTACCGATTAACGCTTCGTTTCAGTATGGTCTTAAACTTTTGACAAGCTAGTATTTAGACTAATTTCATTGTGTTCACATTTTCCCTATTAAATGCTAAAAAGTTTTTATTTTTATTTTCCCTTTTCTTATTTTCATCTTTCGAAGCCCTAATCAACAATAAGTGGTCGAGTCACCTCTATATATATATATATATATGTATTAAGGTATTGTTTGTAATTATATATGTAGCCATATCTGTCTATATATAGAAATATGTGTGTATTAAGGAATTGTTTGTAATTATATATGTATGTGTACCAGTCTGTATATATGTGTTAAGGGATGGTTTCTGATTATATATGTTTGTTGTTATACATGTATGTGTGTAGTAAGGAGTTGTTTGTAATAATATATCTGTGTACCTATCTTGATATATATGGACTGAGAAATTCTTTGTAATCATATATGTACCTTCCTATATATATTGAAAACTTTTTGTAGTTTTATGTGTGTGTGTTTCTATCTTTATCTATATACAGCTATATATGTACTAGGTAATTCTCTGTAATTATATATATATACATACGTCGTAAGGTATTTTTTGTAGTTATAAAGGTATGGCTACCTATTTATATATATGTTTGCAGTAGCAAATTGTTTGTAATTATATATGTATGTGTATCTATTTATATATATATATGTATGTACTATGGAATTATATAAGTTAGTATACCTATCTATATATATTTGTAGTAATTAATTATTTGTCATTATGTATGTACATGTGTCTATTTCTATATATGTATGTAGTTAGGATTTTTGTGATTATATATACATATATATATGCACTATGGAATTGTTTGTAATTATGTGTGTATGTGTGTGTGTATCTGTATATATAAATGTAATAAGGATTTTTTGTAATCATATATGTATGTGCAACAATTTATACACACACATATATATATATATATATATATGTACTAAGGAACTGTTTGCAATCATATATGTATCTGTACCTATATATATATGTACAGAGGAATTGTTTGTAATCACACATGTATGTGTTATGACATACTACAAATCTAAATGGTTTGTAAGCTATCAGTGTGAGTAATTATGGCATAACTATCAACCAATCTGGATAGGTTGTAGGTTATACGTGTAGGTAGTTACAGCATAACTATACACAAACCCAGGTTAGTTGTAGGTTATAAGTGTTGTCTGTAGACATCACAACATGTTGCATGTAGTTATCACTGTCAGGTGACCATTCTACTGTACAAATCCAGAAAACGTACAGTATCAGTTTGCTCTACAAACATTACAAGTTTCCATGATGATCACCAGAATGCAACTTGTAAGATACTTTAGTGAAATACGAACATTACCAGGGTTCATGTTATAGATTATTAAAATTTTAGGTTACTAGAATCTATCTTGTAGATCACCAGGTTACTATCATTACTTGTGAATGTAATAAATGAATGCTATATTATTACCTTGATTCCTTTACATAGTTGAAAGAGTCCAGTTGTAACTAATTTGGTTTTACAGGTGGATGAATAGTATAATCTATTTCGCTGCTCTTACAGACGAGTTTAATAAAGTTGCAGCTGACATATAGCGCAAAAGAAATAAACTTACTCGTACAAATTGATTAAAAACTCTCACTTCACAAATATCTCGTGTTTTTTTTCAATGTTCCTTCGAAGAAAAAATTGACGTCAACTTAAAACTTGCTAATTATTCTAGGCCTATCTTAACATAATTAACCCTTTGTATCTCAGAACGGCTGATATGGGTATTAACACTTATTGATAAGCAAAGAACAATCCTTCTACCTTCCTAGGAGCCCCCCAGTGGCTCAGCGGTATGTCTGCGGACTTGCACGCTAAAATCCGGGTTTCGATACCCGTGGTGGGCAGAGCACAGATAGCCCATTGTGTAGCTTTGTGCTTAATTCAAAACAACATCACTAGTAACCCTGGATAAGTCAACACCTTTGTAAGTAACCCTAGATAAGTCAACATCTTTGTAAGTGACTCTAGATAAGTCAATACCTTTGTAACTAACCCTAGATAAGTCAACACCTTTGTAACAGGTGTTAAGTCGAACACGCTACTTTGAACTTAAATTGGAGTAATATTTCTGAGTAACAGACGTAAGGGGCTTTAGAGCCGCCCATGAATATCATAAACTAAAGAGTATAGAAAAAAAACGAAATGAACCCTAAACAACGACCGACAATTCAAGACATGGGGTGTGCGGAAGTTGGGAGTTAGCTCACTGATAAATGTGTACCCTTCTAAGAAGAATGCTTCACATAAATAAAGAACAGCTGTACATAAAAGATCGTTAAATCGAACACGAGTGCCTAATCCGTTAGCATGCGTCTCGTTAATCACTATCGTCTGTCTGTGAACCTTGGGTTAATTAAAAAAACAACTGATGTATAGGTCGGTGTTGAACATTCACACGTTGTTTTTTCAACTGAAATGGGATATCTATGACTTTTATATTTACTGTTTCGTGTAACTGTGTAGATTAATTTGAATATATTTTAAAATAGGAATTCAAACAATTGTTTCATTGGAATTCTCTGCACCAATGGAGGAAAATAAAATTTATTCCGAATAATAATAAATATGATTCATTTCAAACATTTCACAAATGCGGCTTTATTAGGTCTAGTAGCAGTGGCGAAACCTTGGCTAAAATGAAAGGTTTTTATCATTATCTGGAGTGCAAATATCTTTTTTAACGTTATTGCAAAATGTCTAAATCAATAGAAATTCTGAAAAATAATTAATTAATTAAAGCATGGTTTCATGAACGTTTCATGAGGTCCACAATGTTCCATCATGAACACTTCTTCAGAACTTAGCTGATACTAAAACTAGCCATTTTTGGCTCCCAAACTATCTAACTTGACACTTGTTGAATCTTAACCTATCTGACTGACTGACTCCCACTGTAGCTGATCCTCACTGTCTCCAGATCCCATCGTAGCTGATCCTCACTGTCTCCAGATCCTACCGTAGCTGATCTTCACTGTGTCTAGATCCTACCGTAGCTGATCTTCACTGTCTCCAGATCCTACCGTAGCTGATCCTCACTGTCTCCAGATCCCATCGTAGCTGATCCTCACTGTCTCCAGATCCTACCGTAGCTGATCTTCACTGTGTCTAGATCCTACCGTAGCTGATCTTCACTGTCTCCAGATCCTACCGTAGCTGATCCTCACTGTCTCCAGATCCCATCGTAGCTGATCTTCACTGTGTCTAGATCCTACCGTAGCTGATCCTCACTGTCTCCAGATCCTATCGTAGCTGATCCTCACTGTCTCCAGATCCTACCGTAGCTGATCTTCACTGTCTCCAGATCCTATCGTAGCTGATCTTCACTGTCTCCAGATCTTACCGTAGCTGATCTTCACTGTCTCCAGATCCCACAATAGTTGATCCTCACTGTCGCTAAATGTTCACATAATGGAATATCAACCCGTGGCCAAACAAGGCCAGGCGGTTAAGGCAGTCGTCTCGTAATCCGAGGACCACGGATTCGAATTCCCGTCGTACCAAACAGGCTTGCTCTTTTAGTCGTGGAAGTATTATAATGTTACGGTCAATCCCACTATTCGCTGGTAAAAGAGTTGGCGGTGGACGGTGATGACTAGCTGCCTTCCCTCTAGTATTACACAGCTAAAGTAGGGACAGTTAGCGCAGCTGAACTTTCGAGTAGCTTTGTGCAAAATTCAAAAACAAAAAAACATACCAACCTGTATCTGGTCCTCAGCACAACTAACATTTAATGTGAGCAAGAGTTAACCTACACCTGGTCCTCAACGTATCTAACACTAACTTTCAGACTGCGTTTTATTTCGTGATAAACGGGAACCATTAAAACAAAACCTTCAAGACATTAATAACAGTTATAGTTAACAATATTCGTCCGTCCTATAGCGTGTCTGAATGAGATTCAAGTGTAAGAGTACAAGTGGTTTCGAATGAAACATTTAAATACGAAATATTTAATTTTATGTAATATCGTATTTAGGTCAAACAAATATTTGAATTACAAGTTGCATAAAAATTAAGCTATTGTCCTTCTTATTACGGCAATGCAATTAAAATATTCTTGAAAAAATAAAATGTTGAAACAGGAGTGAAAACATTAAACTGGTAAACATCTGCGGAAATACTTCTAAACTCCTTTTGTAAATTTGTTTTTTTAGTATTTGAAAACAAAAGCAATATATTGAAGTCTTCAAAGATTTTGCACGAGTCCACAAACAAACTCAGCAATAAAAGAAAATAATTAATAAATATAACATATCTCAACTAATATAACTGGAAAACCTCGAAAGTAGGTCAGTCATCTTGAACAATACACTAAAATAAACGGTTCGACAATGGGTTATTATTACAACAATATCAATACCAAATACCAACTTTTCAGATAATGCGTTATTATTACAACAGTAAAATAACCAGACAGTCACCTTGATGCCAACTGGTTTTTATTACAACAGTATGATAACCAGATAGTCACTTCGTATATTTTGGACGCTCTTGTAAAGTTTGATGTTCAGACATACTTTCTCACGTGACAGGATATACAACTGATTAGCTAGTGAGCTCCATCTCCTACGCGGCAGGTGTTCTCTAGGGTCTGAGGCCCTGTTCCTAACTCAATTCTTGAGTTGTAATTGTATACCAGTTTCTAATTGTGTCTGTTATGTCAACCCCTGTAGCATTAACGTTAAAATTCCTTATATAACACAGAATATGAAATCTTAAATGATGTAGCTGTGGACTGAATAATACACTATGGTAGTAGAAATAATCACCGGTCTGTGTGTCTGACTATTAGAAGAGCGCAAACCGTAGTTTATTTATATTACGTTTGTATTTTTCTGACAGCTGTAATTTAATGTAGTCCTTTCATGGTGGGTCAGGTGTGGTTTTGTGTTTTTATGTGCTTGGACATCGGAAATCGCATTCTATTGGTGAAAACACTCGTTTCGTACCATTTGGTGTTGAGAAAGTCAAGTCTTACTGTGTTATCGAATATTGGAAAGAAAGAGTGTCTTTCCTCTCAATTATGGTTTACCAAAGTTTGCTGTGGTTGTCAGCAGTGTGAGAGACAGTTTAGTTTATCTGTGGAAAATGAAAAGAACAAAACATATCTTTTAAAACGTAAATAAACACGGCAAGGTGGTCAGGACGCTCAACTCGTATCCTTTAGGTCACAGGCTCGAATTCCCGCCACACCAAATATGCTCGCCCTTTCCTCGTCATAATGCAACGGCCAGCCTCAATATTCGTTTGTAAAAGAGTAGCCCAAGAGTTGGTAAAGTTGGTGATGACTAGCTGTCTTCCCTCTTGTATTACACCGCAAAATTAGGGATAGCTAGCGCAGATAGCCCTCCTGCAGCTTTGAGCGAAATTAAAAACAAACTAAACAATCTAAATGAAGAATGCGAATTATTTAAAATTCGTACATTTTAATAGCTCCGCCTATCGGGATTTTCCTTGTTAGTGTAATGTAAGATGTGGACACCGAATTGTATTTTGTATATTATTATTACAATTTCTAGGCATGTTTTTGATGCAGAGTGAAAGTTAGGATGATATCTCTAAACACACTGTAGCGCCACGAAAATGTTTGAATACAACTGCAGTCGAGTTAGACGTATCACTTCGGAGTTATGGTCGTCTATGCACGAGTTGTGCTCGCGAGGTTCTCTATGAAAATTTTGAAATAATTGACTATCATTTCAGAGTTCAACGGTAATATTTACCTAGAAAACATTCCCCAAACGGTGTATTTTTTAATGTATTAGTAGAAAAAACTTTCAAAATGTTATTTATAAACCCATATCAAGTTAAGTAGTCCTATACAAACAATGACCAGTTTTCTTGCTTCAAGATATTTTTAAAAACTCGTATCACTTCGTAACTTGGCGCGTTTCTTTCCTCGAAGCTTCACCCATACAATTTAACTTTTTAAATTATTTTCAAAGAATGAAGAAAACCACTAATATGATTTTAATGTCTATTATCGATACTGTTTTAACTGTGTCACCTCCAGGCCTTATCTTAATATAACTCAAAAGTCCTGTTTATTCGAATCTGGTTTAGCAGCTCATTTTTCTGACGAACTACACCTGTCTGGATTCAGTTACGGACGATGTTTCAGTCTCTATGAGTACAAGAGAAATCCAACAAATCTAATTACTAGAAGTTACAGAGGGCGTTTAAAGTAATAAAAAAAAATAAAGAATTAGCGTAAAATTTTGGGAAAAAAGTAAATTCTAGTGATAATATTAACACTAAAAGAATAATAGTTATATTATTTACTGGGTAAACTAATACAGATTTTGTTATTTGTTATTTTGAATTAAGCACAAAGCTACACAATGGGCTATCTGTGCTCTGCCCACCACGGGTATCGAAACCCGGATCTTAGCGTGTAAGGCCGCAGACATACCGCTGAACCACTGGGGGGCTCTAATACAGATAAAATGTGATTTGTGCGAAGAGTGTTTTGGATCTGAGTTCTAGGAGCAAAGGGGATAAATTTATTAACTTATTTATTATTTTAAAACTGTTATGATATTCTAGTTACTAGTGATAACACCAGGTGCCACTAGTAACCAAAGTTTGACGAGTTTGTTGTTTTGAATTAAGCACAAAGCTACACAATGGGCTATCTGGGCTCTGCCCACCACGGGTATCGAAACCCGAATTTTAGCGTGTAAGTCCGCAGACATACCGCTGAGCCACTGGGGATCTTGACGAGTTTAATCAACTTTAATAATTTGTTAGAAAGACGTTCTGAATAAAGACCCAAAACTGAATAATTTAAGTATCTATTGTAGTTTTCTATGGATTCGCGAAAGCCTACAAAGTATTTCTTTCACACAAACATTAACACAAAGTTAATTAGCAACATTTCATTCGTTTTACAAATTCACCATCAGGTAATTTGTATCTTAGTTATGTTAAAGCTACAAAATGGGGTGTCAGTATCACGGGGTAAGGAAAAAATAGAGGATTTGTTTATTTGTTTTGGAATTTCGCACAAAGCTACTCGAGGGCTATCTGTGCTAGCCGTCCGTAATTTAGCAGTGTAAGACTAGAGAAAAGGCAGCTAGTCGTCACCACCCACCGGAAACTCTTTTACCAACGAAGAGTGGGATTAACCTTAACATTATAACGCCTCCACGGCTGGGAGGGCGAACATGTTTAGCGCGACCGGGATGCGAACTCGCGACCCTCAGATTACGAGGCGCACGCCTTAACATGCTTGGCCATGCCGGGCCCAACAGTAGAGGAACCAGAATAAAAAAGTGTGTCTTTCATTTTCTGAAGCAGCATTTTCTGTGCCCCTCCCCCTCAAACGGACGCTCATGCTGTCTGGGTGGTTACTTTATATTAATCTTTAAAAAAGTGTCTGTGAGCTGTTGACCTACTTAAAATGTGGTCGATTATATTTCTGAATACATCAACTGACATATGTCTGACAAATAATTTCTTCGTAATATTAATATCAAAGTTAGTAACCTATATGATCGGCTAAGCCTAATTACTAATTAGTTACTAATTTGTTTTTATTACTGTTGACTTTATCACACCTTTTTCGAATAACATTTCTACGAACTTTAATTATTATCATCAGATGCTAAACACTTTAACAAGATCCTTATGGACTGGATCTCAGGAAAAATCCTTCTATTTACTTTTCCTCCCTTTTTTTAATCATTATCTCTGAATTTTTGCACCTTGTTTTTTTTTTTAACCAACATTGGTTCCCTCACCAGCAATGATTCTTCTTATATTACATCTTCTGAAATTTCCACTAGAAATCAAACGAAAGATAAAAAAACCTCTTATCCTTTGTACAACAGGAAAAGCGTGTTAAGGCGTGCGACTCGTAATCTGAGGGTCGCGGGTTAGCATCCCGGTGGCGCCAAACATGCTCGTCCTTTCAGCCGTGGGGGCGTTATAACGTCACGATCAATCCCACTATTGTTTGGTAAAAGAGTTTCCGGTGGGTGGTGACGACTAGCTGCCTTTTCTCTAGTCTTACACTGCTAAATTATGGACGGCTAGCACAAATAGCCCTCGAGTAGCTTTGTGCGAAATTCTAAAACAAGCATACAAACTAACGAAATAACTTTTGGAACAAGGAACAACAAGAGACAAAGTGAAGTAAATAATTTATGCCTGTGTTCGACACGCGCTCATCGACAAATATGAATCATAATTCAGTTGAACATAATACATTTTTGCCAAAATCATGAGCTTTAAATTTATATATTTCCATTCATGTTTTAATAAAAAGTCTGACTTGCCATGATAAACCTCCATAAATATTGAACGCAAAGATCGCACGTGGGAAAATATAGTTGTTTTGATGACACACTTGTAGATAGTTACATACTTAACAGATGAATATAAAACAGAGATGCAAATCCTGATATAAAAAATACCACAGAGACACGAATCCCGGATTTTAATGTTGTAACTTCGTAAACTCAACTTTACCACACAACAACTATGAGAAACAGTTTATTAGAAAGACATAAGTAAATATTTTACAATCGAGAAAACCAGGACGCCAAACACAATGTTAAACAAATTACAGTAAAGTTATTACAGGTTCAACAAAATCTTGTACATTTGTTACTTACAGTAAAGTTATTACAGGTTCAACAAAATCTTGTACATTATTTTCAAATCAAACTAACGACATACATACGTAAAATACATGTAATTATTTTACAATCAAATTAAATACCATCACAGATAAAACAGGTATCATTATTTTGTAATCAAACTAACTACCTACATAGATAAAACAGGTATCATTATTTTGTAATCAAACCAACTATCTACATAGATAAAACAGGTATCATTATTTTGTAATCACACTAACTACCTACATAGATAAAACAGGTATAATTATTTCGTAATAACACTAACTACCTACATAGATAAAACAGGTATCATTATTTTGTAATCACACTAACTACCTACATAGATAAAACAGGTATCATTATTTTGTAATAACACTAACTACCTACATAGATAAAACAGGTATCATTATTTTGTAATCACACTAACTACCTACATAGATAAAACAGGTATCATTATTTTGTAATAACACTAACTACCTACATAGATAAAACAGGTATCATTATTTGTAATCACACTAACTACCTACATAGATAAAACAGGTATCATTATTTTGTAATCACACTAACTACCTACATAGATAAAACAGGTATCATTATTTTGTAATCACACTAACTACCTACATAGATAAAACAGGTATCATTATTTCGTAATAACACTAACTACCTACATAGATAAAACAGGTATCATTATTTTGTAATCACACTAACTACCTACATAGATAAAACAGGTATAATTATTTTGTAATCACACTAACTAACTACATAGATAAAACAGGTATCATTATTTTGTAATCACACTAACTACCATCATAGATAAAACAGGTATCATTATTTTGTAATAACACTAACTACCTACATAGACAAAATAGGTATCATTATTTTGTAATAACACTAACTACCTACATAGATAAAACAGGTATCATTATTTGTAATCACACTAACTACCTACATAGATAAAACAGTTATAATTATTTTGTAATCACACTAACTACCTACATAGATAAAACAGGAATAATTATTTTGTAATCACACTAACTACCTACATAGATAGAACAGGTATCATTATTTTGTAATAACACTAACTATCTACATAGATAAAACAGGTATCATTATTTTGTAATAACACTAACTACCTACATAGATAAAACAGTTATAATTATTTTGTAATCACACTAACTACCTCCATAGATAAAACAGGAATAATTATTTTGTAATCACACTAACTACCTACATAGATAAAACAGGTATCATTATTTTGTAATAACACTAACTATCTACATAGATAAAACAGTTATAATTATTTTGTAATCACACTAACTACCTACATCGATAAAACAGGAATAATTATTTTGTAATCACACTAACTACCTACATAGATAAAACAGGTATCATTATTTTGTAATAACACTAACTATCTACATAGATAAAACAGGTATCATTATTTTGTAATCACACTAACTACATACATCGATAAAACAGGAATAATTATTTTGTAATCACACTAACTACCTACATAGATAAAACAGGTATCATTATTTTGTAATAACACTTACTACCTACATAGATAAAACAGGAATAATTATTTTGTAATCACACTAACTACCTACATAGATAAAACAGGTATCATTATTTGTAATCACACTAACTACCTACATAGATAAAACAGTTATAATTATTTTGTAATCACACTAACTACCTACATAGATAAACAGGTCATCATTATTTTGTAATCACACTAACTACCTACATAGATAAACAGGTATCATTATTTTGTAATAACACTAACTACCTACATGGATAAAACAGTTATAATTATTTGTAATCACACTAACTTACCTACATAGATAAAACAGGAATAATTATTTTGTAATCACACTAACTACCTACATAGATAGAACAGGTATCATTATTTTGTAATAACACTAACTATCTACATGATATAAAAACAGGTATCATTATTTTGTAATAACACTAACTACCTACATAGATAAAACAGTTATAATTATTTTGTAATCACACTAACTACCTGCATAGATAAAACAGGAATAATTATTTGTGTAATCACACTAACTACCTACATAGTAAAACAGGTATCATTATTTTGTAATAACACTAACTATCTACATAGATAAAACAGTTATAATTATTTTGTAATCACACTAACTACCTACATCGATAAAACAGGAATAATTATTTTAAAATCACACTAACTACCTACATAGATAAAACAGGTATTATTTTGTAATAACACTAACTATCTACATAGATAAAACAGGTATCATTATTTTGTAATCAACTAACTACTACATCGATAATAAAACAGGAATCATTATTTTGTAATCACACTAACTACCTACATAGATAAAACAGGTATCATTATTTTGTAATAACACTTACTACCTACATAGATAAAACAGGAATAATTATTTGTAATCACACTAACTACCTACATAGATAAAACAGGTATCATTATTTGTAATCACACTAACTACCTACATAGAAAACAGTTATAATTATTTTGTAATCACACTAACTACCTATAGATAAAACAGGTATCATTATTTTGTAATCACACTAACTACCTACTAGATAAAACAGGTATCATTATTTTGTAAAACACTAACTACCTACATAGAAAAACAGGTATCATTATTTTGTAATCACACTAACTACCTACATAGATAAAACAGGTATCATTATTTTGTAATCACACTAACTACCTACATAGAAAACAGGTATCATTATTTTGTAATCACACTAACTACCTACATAGATAAAACAGGTATCATTATTTGTAATCACACTAACTACCTACATAGATAAAACAGGTATCATTATTTGTAATAACACTAACTACCTACATAGATAAACAGGTATAATTATTTTGTAATCACACTAACTACCTACATAGATAAAACAGGTATCATTATTTTGTAATCACACTAACTACACTATAGATAAAACAGGTATCATTTTTTGTAATACACTAACTACCTACATAGATAAAACAGGTATCATTATTTTGTAATAACACTAACTACCTACATAGATAAAACAGGTATCATTATTTGTAATCACACTAACTACCTACATAGAAAACAGTTATAATTATTTTGTAATCACACTAACTACCTACAGATAAAACAGGAATAATATTTTGTAATCACACTAACTACCTACTAGATAGAACAGGTATCATTATTTTGTAATAACACTAACTATCTACATAGATAAAACAGGTATCATTATTTTGTAATAACACTAACTACCTACATAGATAAAACAGTTATAATTATTTTGTAATCACACTAACTACCTACATAGATAAAAACAGGAATAATTATTTGTAATCACACTAACTACCTACATAGATAAAACAATAATATTTTTGTAATCACATAACTACCTACATAGATAAAACAGGTATCATTATTTTGCAATAACATTAACTACCTACATAGATAAAACAGGTATCATTATTGTAATCACACTAACTACCTACATAGATAAAACAGTATAATTATTTTGTAATCACACTAACTACCTACATCGATAAAACAGGATAATATTTTGTAATCACACTAACTACCTACATAGATAAAACAGGTATCATTATTTTGTAATAACACTTACTACCTACATAGATAAAACAGGAATAATTATTTTGTAATCACACAACTACTACATACATAAAACAGGTATCATTATTTTGTAATAACACTAACTATCTACATAGATAAAACAGGTATCATTATTTTGTAATCACACTAACTACCTACATCGATAAAACAGGAATAATTATTTTGTAATCACACTAACTACCTACATAGATAAAACAGGTATCATTATTTTGTAATAACACTAACTACCTACATAGATAAAACAGGAATAATTATTTTGTAATCACACTAACTACCTACATAGATAAAACAGGTATCATTATTTTGTAATAACACTAACTATCTACATGGATAAAACAGGTATCATTATTTTGTAATAACATTTACTACCTACATAGATAAAACAGGAATAATTATTTTGTAATCACACTAACTACCTACATAGATAAAACAGGTATCATTATTTTGTAATAACACTAACTACCTACATAGATAAAACAGTTATAATTATTTTGTAATCACACTAACTACCTACATCGATAAAACAGGAATAATTATTTTGTAATCACACTAACTACCTACATAATAAAAAACAGTTATAATTATTTGTAATCACACTAACTACCTACATAGATAAAACAGGACAATTATTTTGTAATCACACTAACTACCTACATAGATAAAACAGGTATCATTATTTTGTAATAACACTAACTATCTACATAGATAAAACAGGTATCATTATTTTGTAATAACACTAACTACCTACATAGATAAAACAGTTATAATTATTTTGTAATCACACTAACTACCTACATAGATAAAACAGGTATAATTATTTTGTAATCACACTAACTACCTACATAGATAAAACAGGTATCATTATTTTGTAATAACACTAACTACCTACATAGATAAAACAGGTATCATTATTTGTAATCACACTAACTACCTACATAGATAAAACAGGTATCATTATTTTGTAATCACACTAACTACCTACATCGATAAAACAGGAATAATTATTTTGTAATCACACTAACTACCTACATAGATAAAACAGGTATCATTATTTTGTAATCACACTAACTACCTACATAGATAAAACAGGTATAATTATTTTGTAATCAAACTAACTACCTACATAGATAAAACAGGTATCATTATTTTGTAATCACACTAACTACCTACATAGATAAAACAGGTATCATTATTTGTAATCACACTAACTACCTACATAGATAAAACAGGTACATTATTTGTAATCAAACCAACTACCTACATAGAAAACAGTTATAATTATTTTGTAATCACACTAACTACCTACATCGATAAAACAGGAATAATTATTTTGTAATCACACTAACTACCTAATAGATAAAACAGGTATCATTTTTGTAATAACATTACTACCTACATAGATAAAACAGGATAATTATTTTGTAATCACACTAACTACCTACATAGATAAAACAGGTATCATTTTTTGTAATCACAACTATCTACATAGATAAAACAGGTATCATTATTTTGTAATCACACTAACTACATACATCGATAAAACAGGAATAATTATTTTGTAATCACACTAACTACCTACATAGATAAAACAGGTATCATTATTTTGTAATAACACTTACTACCTACATAGATAAAACAGGAATAATTATTTTGTAATCACACTAACTACCTACATAGATAAAACAGGTATCATTATTTGTAATCACACTAACTACCTACATAGATAAAACAGTTATAATTATTTTGTAATCACACTAACTACCAACATAGATAAAACAGGTATCATTATTTTGTAATCACACTAACTACCTACATAGATAAAACAGGTATCATTATTTTGTAATAACACTAACTACCTACATAGATAAAACAGGTATCATTATTTTGTAATCACACTAACTACCTACATAGATAAAACAGGTATCATTATTTTGTAATAACACTAACTACCTACATAGATAAAACAGGTATCATTATTTTGTAATAACACTAACTATTTACATAGATAAAACAGGTATCATTATTTTGTAATCACACTAACTACCTACATAGATAAAACAGGTATATATTTGTAATCACACTAACTACCTACATAGATAAAACAGGTATCATTATTTTGTAATCACACTAACTACCTACATAGATAAAAACAGGTATAAATTTTGTAATCACACTAACTACCTACATAGATAAAACAGGTATCATTATTTGTAATCACACTAACTACATCATAGATAAAACAGGTATCATATTTGTAATAACACTAATACCTACATAGATAAAACAGGTATCATTATTTTGTAATAACACTAACTACCTACATAGATAAAACAGGTATCATTATTTGTAATCACACTAACTACCTACATAGATAAAACAGTTATAATTATTTTGTAATCACACTAACTACCTACATAGATAAAACAGGTATCATTATTTTGTAATCACACTAACTACCTACATAGATAAAACAGGTATCATTATTTTGTAATAACACTAACTACCTACATAGATAAAACAGGTATCATTATTTTGTAATCACACTAACTACCTACATAGATAAAACAGGTATAATTATTTTGTAATCACACTAACTACCTACATAGATAAAACAGGTATCATTATTTTGTAATCACACTAACTACCTACATAGATAAAACAGGTATCATTATTTTGTAATAACACTAACTACCTACATAGATAAAACAGGTATCATTATTTTGTAATCACACTAACTACCTACATAGATAAAACAGGTATCATTATTTTGTAATCACACTAACTACCTACATAGATAAAACAGGTATAATTATTTTGTAATAAACTAACTACCTACATAGATAAAACAGGTATCATTATTTTGTAATCACTTTAACTACCTACATAGATGAAACAGGTATCATTATTTGTAATCACACTAACTACCTACATAGATAAAACAGGTATCATTATTTTGTAATCACACTAACTACCTACATAGATAAAACAGGTATAATTATTTTGTAATCAAACTAACTACCTACATAGATAAAACAGGTATCATTATTTGTAATCACACTAACTACCTACATAGATAAAACAGGTATCATTATTTTGTAATCAAACTAACCACCTATAAAAGTAGAACACATATCATTATTTTGTAATCACACTAACTACCTACATAGATAAAACAGGAATAATTATTTTGTAATCACACTAACTACCGACATAGATAAAACAGGAATAATTATTTTGTAATCACACTAACTACCGACATAGATAAATCAGGTATCATTATTTTGTAATAACACTAACTACCTACATAGATAAAACAGGTATCATTATTTTGTAATAACACTAACTACCTACATAGATAAAACAGGTATAATTATTTTGTAATCACACTAACTACCTACATAGATAAAACAGGTATAATTATTTTGTAATCAAACTAACTACCTACATAGATAAAACAGGTATCATTATTTTGTAATCACACTAACTACCTACATAGATAAAACAGGTATCATTATTTTGTAATCACACTAACTACCTACATAGATAAAACAGGTATCATTATTTTGTAATCACACTAACTACCTACATAGATAAAACAGGTATCATTATTTTGTAATCACACTAACTACCTACATAGATAAAACAGGTATCATTATTTTGTAATCAAACTAACTACCTACATAGATAAAACAGGTATAATTATTTTGTAATCACACTAACTACCTACATAGATAAAACAGGTATCATTATTTTGTAATCACACTAACTACCTACATAGATAAAACAGGTATCATTATTTTGTAATCACACTAACTACCTACATAGATAAAACAGGTATCATTATTTTGTAATCAACACTAACTACCTACATAGATAAAACAGGTATCATTATTTTGTAATCACACTAACTACCTACATAGATAAAACAGGATAATTATTTTGTAATAACACTAACTACCTACATAGATAAAACAGGTATCATTATTTTGTAATCACACTAACTACCTACATAGATAAAACAGGTATCATTATTTTGTAATCACACTAACTACCTACATAGATAAAACAGGTATCATTATTTTGTAATCACACTAACTACCTACATAGATAAAACAGGTATCATTATTTTGTAATCACACTAACTACCTACATAGATAAAACAGGTATATTTATTTTGTAATCAAACTAACTACCTACATAGATAAAACAGGTATCATTATTTTGTAATAACACTACACTACCATAGATAAAACAGGTATCATTATTTTGTAATAACACACTAACTACCTACATAGATAAAACAGGTATCATTATTTTGTAATAACACTAACTACCTACATAGATAAAACAGGTATCATTATTTTGTAATCACACTAACTACCTACATAGATAAAACAGGTATATATATTTTGTAATCACACTAACTACCGACATAGATAAAACAGGTATCATTATTTTGTAATCACACTAACTACCTACATAGATAAAACAGGTATCATTATTTTGTAATCACACTAACTACCTACATAGATAAAACAGGTATCATTATTTTGTAATCACACTAACTACCTACATAGATAAAACAGGTATCATTATTTGTAATCACACTAACTACCTACATAGATAAAACAGGTATCATTATTTTGTAATCACACTAACTACCTACATAGATAAAACAGGTATCATTATTTTGTAATAACACTAACTACCTACATAGATAAAACAGGTATAATTATTTTGTAATCACACTAACTACCTACATAGATAAAACAGGTATCATTATTTTGTAATCACACTAACTACCTACATAGATAAAACAGGTATCATTATTTTGTAATCACACTAACTACCTACATAGATAAAACAGGATAATTATTTTGTAATCACACTAACTACCTACATAGATAAAACAGGTATCATTATTTTGTAATACACTAACTACCTACATAGATAAAACAGTTATCATTATTTTGTAATCACACTAACTACCTACATGATAAAACAGGATAATTATTTTGTAATCACACTAACTACCTACATAGATAAAACAGTTATCATTATTTTGTAATCACCTAACTACCTACATAGATAAAACAGGATACATTATTTTGTAATCACACTAACTACCTACATAGATAAAACAGGTATCATTATTTGTAATCACACTAACTACCTACATAGATAAAACAGGTATCATTATTTTGTAATCAAACTAACCACCTACATAGATAAAACAGTTAATTATTTGTAATCACACTAACTACCTACATAGATAAAACAGGTATCATTATTTTGTAATCACACTAACTACCTACATAGATAAAACAGGTATCATTATTTTGTAATAACACTAACTACCTACATAGATAAAACAGGTATCATTATTTTGTAATCACACTAACTACCTACATAGATAAAACAGGTATCATTATTTTGTAATCACACTAACTACCTACATAGATAAAACAGGATATCATTATTTTGTAATCACACTAACTACCTACATAGATAAAACAGGTATCATTATTTTGTAATCACAACTAACTACCTACATAGATAAAACAGGTATACATTATTTTGTAATCACACTAACTACCTACAATAGATAAAACAGGTATCATTATTTTGTAATCACACTAACTACCTACATAGATAAAACAGGTATCATTATTTTGTAATCACACTAACTACCTACATAGATAAAACAGGTATCATTATTTTGTAATCAACACTAACTACTACATAGATAAAACAGGTATCATTATTTTGTAATCACACTAACTACCTACATAGATAAAACAGGTATCATTATTTTGTAATACACACTAACTACCTACATAGATAAAACAGGTATCATTATTTTGTAATCACACTAACTACCTACATAGATAAAACAGGTATCATTATTTGTAATCACACTAACTACCTACATAGATAAAACAGGTATCATTATTTGTAATCACACTAACTACCTACATAGATAAAACAGTGTATATTATTTTGTAATCACACTAACTACCTACATAGATAAAACAGGATATATTATTTTGTAATCACACTAACTACCTACATAGATAAAACAGGTATCATTATTTTGTAATAACACTAACTACCTACATAGATAAAACAGGTATCATTATTTGTAATAACACTAACTACCTACATAGATAAAACAGGTATCATTATTTTGTAATAACACTAACTACCTACATAGATAAAACAGGTATCATTATTTTGTAATCACACTAACTACCTACATAGATAAAACAGGTATCATTATTTTGTAATCACACTAACTACCTACATAGATAAAACAGGTATCATTATTTTGTAATCACACTAACTACCTACATAGATAAAACAGGTATCATTATTTTGTAATCACACTAACTACCTACATAGATAAAACAGGTATCATTATTTGTAATCACACTAACTACCTACATAGATAAAACAGGTATAATTATTTTGTAATAAACTAACTACCTACATAGATAAAACAGGTATCATTATTTTGTAATCACACTAACTACCTACATAGATGAAACAGGTATCATTATTTGTAATAACACTAACTACCTACATAGATAAAACAGGTATATTATTTTGTAATACACTAACTACCTACATAGATAAAACAGGTATCATTATTTTGTAATCACACTAACTACCTACATAGATAAAACAGGTATCATTATTTTGTAATCACACTAACTACCTACATAGATAAAACAGGAATAATTATTTTGTAATCACACTAACTACCGACATAGATAAAACAGGTATCATTATTTTGTAATAACACTAACTACCTACATAGATAAAACAGGTATCATTATTTTGTAATCACACTAACTACCTACATAGATAAAACAGGTATAATTATTTTGTAATCAAACTAACTACCTACATAGATAAAACAGGTATCATTATTTGTAATCACACTAACTACCTACATAGATAAAACAGGTATCATTATTTTGTAATAACACTAACTACCTACATAGATAAAACAGGTATCATTATTTTGTAATCACACTAACTACCTACATAGATAAACAGTATAATTATTTTGTAATCACACTAACTACCTACATAGATAAAACAGGTATATTATTTTGTAATCACACTAACTACTACCATAGATAAAAGTACATATCATTATTTTGTAATACACTAACTACCTACATAGATAAAACAGGTATATTATTTTGTAATCACACTAACTACCTACATAGATAAAACAGGTATCATTATTTTGTAATCACACTAACTACCTACATAGATAAAACAGGTATCATTATTTTGTAATCACACTAACTACCTACATAGATAAAACAGGTATCATTATTTTGTAATCACACTAACTACCTACATAGATAAAACAGGTATCATTATTTTGTAATAACACTAACTACCTACATAGATAAAACAGGTATAATTATTTTGTAATCACACTAACTACCTACATAGATAAAACAGGTATCATTATTTTGTAATCAAACTAACTACTACATAGATAAAACAGGTATCATTATTTTGTAATCACACTAACTACCTACATAGATAAAACAGGTATCATTATTTTGTAATCACACTAACTACCTACATAGATAAAACAGGTATCATTATTTTGTAATCACACTAACTATTTACATAGATAAAACAGGTATAATTATTTTGTAATCAAACTAACTACCTACATAGATAAAACAGGTATCATTATTTTGTAATCACACTAACTACCTACATAGATAAAACAGGTATAATTATTTTGTAATCACACTAACTACCTACATAGATAAAACAGGTATCATTATTTTGTAATAACACTAACTACCATCATAGATAAAACAGGTATCATTATTTTGTAATCACACTAACTACCTACATAGATAAAACAGGTATCATTATTTTGTAATAACACTAACTACCTACATAGATAAAACAGGTATCATTATTTTGTAATCACACTAACTACCTACATAGATAAAACAGGTATCATTATTTTGTAATCACACTAACTACCTACATAGATAAAACAGGTATCATTATTTTGTAATCAAACTAACTACCTACATAGATAAAACAGGTATCATTATTTTGTAATCACACTAACTACCTACATAAATAAAACAGGTATAATTATTTTGTAATCAAACTAACCACCTATAGAAGTAGAACACATATCATTATTTTGTAATCACACTAACTACCTACATAGATAAAACAGGTATCATTATTTTGTAATCACACTAACTACCGACATAGATAAAACAGGTATCATTATTTTGTAATCACACTAACTACCTACATAGATAAAACAGGTATCATTATTTTGTAATCACACTAACTACCTACATAGATAAAACAGGTATCATTATTTTGTAATCAAACTAACTACCTACATAGATAAAACAGGTATCATTATTTTGTAATCACACTAACTACCTACATAGATAAACAGGTATCATTATTTGTAATACACTAACTACCTACATAGATAAAACAGTATTTATTTTGTAATCACACTAACTACCTACATAGATAAAACAGGTATCATTATTTTGTAATCACACTAACTACCTACATAGATAAAACAGGTATCATTATTTTGTAATAACACTAACTACCTACATAGATAAAACAGGTATCATTATTTTGTAATCACACTAACTACCTACATAGATAAAACAGGTATCATTATTTTGTAATCACACTAACTACCTACATAGATAAAACAGGTATCATTATTTGTAATCACACTAACTACCTACATAGATAAAACAGGTATAATTATTTTGTAATCACACTAACTACCTACATAGATAAAACAGGTATCATTATTTTGTAATCACACTAACTACCTACATAGATAAAACAGGTATCATTATTTTGTAATAACACTAACTATCCTACATAGATAAAACAGGTATCATTATTTTGTAATAACACTAACTACCTACATAGATAAACAGGTATACATTATTTTGTAATCACACTAACTACCTACATAGATAAAAGGATATATTATTTTGTAATCACACTAACTACCTACATAGATAAAACAGGTATCATTATTTTGTAATACACCTAACTACCTACATAGATAAACAGGTATCATTATTTGTAATCACACTAACTACCTACATAGATAAAACAGTATACATTATTTTGTAATCACTAACTACCTACATAGATAAAACAGGTATCATTATTTTGTAATCACACTAACTACCTACATAGATAAAACAGGTATCATTATTTGTAATCACACTAACTACCTACATAGATAAAACAGTTA